>CANNZV010004111.1:0-47143 GCA_947561585.1 Caprella mutica
ACCGGTCCAACCCTCGATTTTGGCTCTTCTGTCGAATCGTAATAAGTATTTATCAATGTTAGATTTGCCATCGTATTTATCCAACCTTCCTAGAATCTGACTGTCTACTTTTTGCTTTTTCCTCCCACCTTTTGGTTTATTTTTCCGATTAGTCATTTTGATTTATGAAATACTAAACACCCGAACTAAATTTAACGCCTTCAATTCAATGAAAAATTGCCATATTAAACACGAAACATATAATAACTCAATAAAACCCAACTAACTGTCCTTGTATGTACTACAAAATTACAAAATAATTATTTCCACACTTTAAGTATTCCTCTGCGCCTGTTTCAAGTTTTCAGTCAGTGTTCACTGTCCTCACTATACATCACACGGTTCACACCCTAAGCTCATTCATGTCATGACTAACAGCTGATCGGCTAACAGTTAATTGTACCTTACCCCTATTCTGTGGTCACTTTCGTCCATCGGTACTATAGTCTCCTATTTCCACTTCTAACTTTTTTTTTTAATCTGATATTAGCAAATTCAATTAACTTTCACAATAACCTAATAATCTCCAGGACTTTTAAAAAATATATCGATAGTCAGATTGTCACCTTCTCAAAGTCTCCAAAAAAAACTTGAACTGTCTCACATCCGGTCCCTATAGGTTCCTACCATAACCTATACACTGAGTAGTCTGTCGAGGTAAAGTCTAATCAAGTCCTGTTGCGATTTACGAGTGTCAATGAACAAATCCTGTCACGAAAGAAAAATTATTTTCTGATCACTCTTTGAGATGAGAGATCTTAACATGCACAAGTATTAGTATTCAATAATTAATTGTCGGCTCTCCTGAAGTAAAAGGTTTCCCGAACAATCTTTTGATATGGAAAACCAGAAAATATTCAGCATGGACAAGTTATTAATATATTCGATGAGTTTTTCGCTTTTACTTGCATATTGTCAACCTTCAACAGCTACATTGTCAACACATTTCATTAGTTATCTTAATAATTTTCGGAGGAACTTCATCTTCATCAGCCATAATTAATTTATTACATGCATAGCTAACTACAGAACTAGCAACCTTGCTAAAAAAAACCTTACTCACCATTTCATACCTCAGTGAGGGTAACCAAACTCACCCTAATGTGAACATTGTATCGTCTCTACAGTAATCTGACACTGAAAGCATTGTTCTGACTGAATCGCCAACTGTGACTCGCTTTGACTCTCCTCTATAGACATAGGGTGTCATGTTAATTATTGCAGTCAATTCATTTGAACAATCATCCTCATCAAAAAAATCAATTATCCAGTTAAAGTGATTATAGATTTCCTGCTCCTTGGAGTAATAATTAAAAACAAAAATTGTTGATGCATTACATTATGTTTTCAACTCGTAATTTCAGGAATTTGCAATTCAATGATCAACCTTCTTTACAATCAATAAAAAGAATTTAATATACCACACCTAGCTGCCACCAATGAATGATCGGGGGTCTAATAATTTTACTCTTTATTTAAATACGTTAATTCATCTTTATTTGATTCTTTCCATCTTATCTTTCCCATTTACGGTAGCTTATTAATTTTTATCTCATCAAAGTAGCCGAACTCCATTCTAGCATGGGTTTCGTCTTATTCGAAAATAAGTATTAATTCTCATGATTGCACGGGATTCCTGGAACTACGAGGACAATGAAACAACTCATTCTAATTAACTCAATCCACTATTGATAAAATTCATGCATGACATTACACAGAAAGGTTACTCAAAATACTCATGAAGTACATTATACAATTCAACATCTGGACTGGACATTTTTCTAATCCAACCAATAATTAATGAGAGGCTAGAACCCAAGATACTTATACATATTGAGGTAATGGACAGAAGCTTCGATCAGGTAACAGGGCAGGACATCTCTTCAGATTTAGTTAATCTCATCACCAATAACTATTAGGACACTATGGTCAAGGAATGAGGGAAGCTTTCTCGCTGGTCTCTAGTCGGGAACTAACTTCCTCTCTAACTTCTATTCCCCTCAGTCCTTCTAAATCTCCACCTCCTTTCTTAAACTAACCAACCCTTTTTCTCAATTCTCCAATTTCATTGGACTTCGTTAAAACCGGGGGGTGTGCTCTTTTCCCAAACTATCCAATCCTAATTCAGCCTAACCATAAACAATATTTCGTATCTCCGCCCAGAAACCGTTATGAAGTTCTTTGCTAAACTATTTCATAATCTATCAACCTAAACATTAACTGTTTCCCAAGTTATGTTAGCTGTCACCCTCTGTAATAAATCTAGCTGCCTTAATCTAAGGAACTATTCCGTACCTAAACAGTATTCGTGAAATATATAAGGTTCCCTTGTTTTGTCACCCAAGCTAACATATAAATCCTTTTCATAAACCAAATAACCAAAATATTACAAAAGTCCTATGTAAATTGTTCTTTATATTTCTGAATATATTATTCCTCCTTCCTAAATATATAAATGTACAAATATATATAGGGGTCGCATATAGAATCTATACAGTACAATACAATAGTACACTACAATAGTACACTACAATAGTACAATACAATAGTACAATACAATAGTACACTACAATAGTACACTACAATAGTACACTACAATAGTACACTACAATAGTACACTACAATAGTACAATACAATAGTACACTACAATAGTACAATACAATAGTACACTACAATAGTACACTACAATAGTACAATACAATAGTACAATACAATAGTACACTACAATAGTACACTACAATAGTACACTACAATAGTACACTACAATAGTACACTACAATAGTACACTACAGTAGTACACTACAATAGTACACTACAATAGTACACTACAATAGTACACTACAATAGTACAATACAATAGTACACTACAATAGTACAATACAATAGTACACTACAATAGTACAATACAGTAGTACAATACAGTAGTACACTACAATAGTACACTACAATAGTACAATACAATAGTACACTACAATAGTACAATACAGTAGTACAATACAGTAGTACACTACAATAGTACAATACAATAGTACACTACAATAGTACACTACAATGGTACACTACAATGGTACACTACAATAGTACACTACAATAGTACACTACAATAGTACAATACAATAGTACAATACAATAGTACACTACAATAGTACAATACAATAGTACACTACAATAGTACAATACAGTAGTACAATACAATAGTACACTACAATAGTACAATACAATAGTACACTACAATAGTACACTACAATGGTACACTACAATAGTACACTACAATAGTACACTACAATAGTACACTACAATAGTACAATACAATAGTACAATACAATAGTACACTACAATAGTACAATACAATAGTACACTACAATAGTACAATACAATAGTACAATACAGTAGTACACTACAATAGTACAATACAATAGTACACTACAATAGTACACTACAATAGTACAATACAATAAGTACACTATAATAGTACAATACAATAGTACACTACAATAGTACAATACAATAGTACACTACAATAGTACACTACAATAGTACACTACAATAGTACACTACAATAGTACACTACAATAGTACACTACAATAGTACAATACAATAGTACAATACAATAGTACAATACAATAGTACAATACAATAGTACAATACAATAGTACAATACAATAGTACAATACAAGTTGTTTTACTCAGTCATTCAAAAAAGGCATTTAATTACGCGTACCTAATTATGAGTTGGCAATAACTGCACGTTTTATCCTAAGCCTCACAACATGACAAATATTTTAGCACAACTGTTACCATTATTAATTTAATAATATTCAACTATTTTCAATCATTTAATTTAGAATAATTAATCTAATTAAGAACAAGTCTAGTGTTGGACACTTCTATCTTAAGGGCCGTACACACGTAGGGTATTTTAAGTCTTTCCACCAGACTTTTTGGTAAGCTCCTCCTACTTTTTCCACGAGAATAAGAAAAAACGATATAATGATAATTTATTTCAGTTTGTATCCATGATACCTGCAGGAGGGAAGGGTTAAACGCTCTCCACAGGTAGTGTGGCAAGAAATTGCGCAAAAACAGCTGCGTGTCGCAGCAGAAGCTGTTCCCATGATAATGTAGACGTTAAGCAAATGCAAAGACGGACATTTTGAATGAAATTATTATTTTTGATTTGTATTGATATTTATGTAAATTACAAATTCCAGAGCGTAATTTTGAAAAAATGGGCTCTACTTTGTTGCACAAGTATTTCCGCATCCAATGATACCCATACCATCACTGTACATATGACAAAAATTGATGGAAGATACATTACTTACATCCCGCCAAAAAATTCTCATTTTCTTTTACACCTCGTTTTAAAATGTCATCTTTAACATGAAAAAAATTTCTGTTGATTTTTTTTAAATAGAATTTAAATTTAACTTTATGAAAGATAACAACATTATTATTATTTTTTGTTATTTTGGCGTCACAACTATTTAATAAATTAACTTTGATGTATTTTTATTGATAGTAAAAATATTACATTTCGTATTAACCGTTTATCGTTTTTTGATTTATGGTCACTTACACTAAATTCAATTAACTTTCGAGTTTAAAGCATATCCAATATTATAAACCTAGACTTTCACGCACTCATTTTATAGCTGGCTTTCTTTTATTTTTATGTGCGGTCACGTCAATTAAAGTATCTGATTATAAGACTATTCAGATTGTCTTCCATTATAAATTTTCTGTAAGAGAGATACCTGTATCTTAACCAGGTTTGCTAAACGATAAAGATATAATTTATTAGACCAATTTCTTTCCTACTTTCATATTAGAATGATGTCAATTATATTCACCTTTTTTGCTCATAATTTGTGAAGTTCTTCTGGTGTCGAAGTCCCTCTCCTTGGAGTTAAATTTCGACACACCGAACAGTATCAGTAAAATGATAACCAGTAGACATAAATGAAAAATACGAGACATTGCCAATGAAATAAATAAAAACTGAAAATAATAAGTTATGGAATTAATTGTAGAATAAACATTTCAAGTCATGATAATTTATCTCCTTAAAGTTTTTATAAATATCACCTTATATACTAATAGGTACACACAGTGTGTCTTTGTCTGTTGATTAGTTGGTTGGTAAGTTGGTTGGCTGCAATGAAAATGTCACGCTTTAACATTTTAGATACGATATAATTCCATCAAGGTTCATTGACTATAAAGGGCCGTACACACGCAGGGTTTTTTCAGTCTTTCCACCGGACTTTTTGCTAAGCTCCTCCCACTTTTTCCACGAGACTTAAATTTTGCACCGAAAGTCCGAGACTTTTCAACAACCTACATGTTCTATTATTTTCCCCCAATCAAGAGATGCAATTTTGGAAATCTTCGTATAGCTACTGTAAACTCATAAAATATATTGTAATAACACGATTGGTGTTCATTTTTAGACAAACTTTGCTCCATTCATTTGTTTACCTTTGAGGTAAAAAATTCTCATATTTTCCTTTTTATGAAAGACTGCCAGTAAAATTGATAGTAGTTATGTTTCTTTAAACTTTTTTTTAGTATAGTATATTTTAGTAAAATAAATATTACTATCTTTATTTTATTTATTCCAACATATTACCTATTAGCTAATACCTTTATTTTATTTATTATAACGCAATACAAATGGTACCTAGTACCTATACGTATTGATACTTTTACCTAAACTTTATATACCTATTAGCTAAATTACATTTGTAGAGTGGATTAGGTTAATCATTAAATCAAATGAAGCGAAATAAACTTCATAAAAATTATCAAACTACGTTAATTAGTAACTAAATAATCTTAGTAATGTAGGTAGCCTGGTAGGTATAGTTCTCTAGTAATTAATCTTGGTAAAAGTAACTAACCTATATAATTAGTAAATAACTAACCCAGGTAATTAGTAATTTTAACTATCCTAGGTAATTAACAGTTACTAACTACCTAGGTTAGTTACCTAGTTTAAAAAAATAGAGGAGGGCTTATGTCGCCGATATGAGTTAATTGCACGACATGTAAATCCACGAGATTAAAAAGTCAATCCACGTGTGGACGCTATTGATTTTTGAATCAAAAGTCTGGTGGAAAAGTGGAGAAAAAAGTCTGGTGGAAAGACTTAAAAAACCCTGCGTGTGTACGGCCCTTAACAGGTTAAACGAATGGGGAAAAAAATGCCATTGAGAAAATAACAATTTCTGTCTTCCTTCTTGAATTTCTCTTAAACAGTAAATTAAACTCGAGCGTGAGTCAACCTAGAATTCTATAAAATTTAATAGTCTATCGAATGATGTATTTTTTTTTAGAATAACAGTCTCTCCGCTGCAAAATAGACAAAAAACGAACAGCTATTCTCTACGACAATTAGCAATGGAAGGAACAATTTCTGTCTTTCTTCTTGAATATCTCTTAAACGGTAGATTAAACTCTTGCGTGAGTCAATCTAGAATTGTTCAAAATTTAATAATCTATCGAATCGTATAAAAATATTAAAATGAAATGTTTTTCCGCAGCAAAAGGAACAAAAAACTAACTGCTATTCACTCCGTTGTCCGTTGATTAGGGGCACTGGTTAACATTTTCATCCGCTTTAATTACTGTAGCTAAAATAAGAAAAAACATAATATTGCAATAATAAAATAAAAAATATAAAATGTCAATTATTTGTAACATAGGTTTTAATCTAAAGAATAGGTTTTCATCTAAAGAATTTGTAGACGCAGCTCTTAGTAACATTTCGTACTATTTCTAATCGTTTAACCTGTTATAGTCTATGAACCTTGAATTCCATAACTATAATAATTGTCAGTATACGAAAAATCCGGAAAAAATAAAAATACTGGCAACAAAAATCCGGAATACCAAAATCGGATCTTTCCCATTTGACAACCCCCACCAAATTTTATTCAAATTATATTGTTTATATGTATTTTTGTCCATAGAATACGAAAATCAAAATTGTTTTTTTATAGAAACTAATAGTTATTGAGATGTGAGGGTTTAAAGTTATTTATTTCCTATGTATTACTGAAGGATTGGGAACTTTGAAAAAACTCGTGTTTTAACGCTTTTTGGCCAATTCTGGTCATAGATAGCCGTAAAGTAGTGTGTTGTATCCGCTAGTTTGTTGTACTGCACACTTCATGATTGTTTAATGACCTGGCAGGGAGGTATGGGGGGCAGCACGCTCCCCATTACACATATATCAGCATTGAAGTAATAAACAAATATCACGGAAACTGGAAATATATACGATATATGTATTTCGGGGGGCATGCGAGATCCTATTAATACTTAATGTGAGATTGAAAACTATGAAATCATTAATGAAATCATTGAATATATTAATGAGCATTTAGTCATATCTCGTCACGAAGTACTGTACAGGTGAAATAAGACGTAAGTTAATTACAAACAACAGTTAAAAATACTAAATTACAGTATGCGATATAATAAATAAAATATTGTTCTAATACGATTTATTTCAATTTTACACTATATATTCAAGTGAAGAATCTTGATAATAGTAATTAGTTCAGTCAAAATCAAACTATCGCCAAATTGGTCCTAAATCGATTCCGTATATTTACTCGTTAATCTTAGAAATATTTAAATAAAAAATATATTGTAAATTAGTAGCGCCATCTTTGGTGGACCATGGAACTAATCATCGGTACGTACGGTTCTAGGAATTTTGCCCGGCGGAATTTTCCCCGTGGATTATATAATTCTAGGTTTAAATTGGTAAATTGTAAGTTAAAAGTTTAAAATGTGAGATGCAATTTACATAAATATAATTAGTTTTAATTTAACTTTATCATATTGTACTAGGTATAATAAGTTTTATTTACTAATATTAAATAGCCACGGAAATAAAAATAAAATGAATATTGAATTGACTTAAGATAATTACTGAACATCCCTATACATGGGTACATATATTCTAACATTTTATTAGAAACCTATTGTCTTATCCCTTTCACAATGGCGTAGATAATATTAAGTTCACGTGGAAAAATAACATTATTTAAAAAAAAATCCTATTAATTCTTAATGTGATATTGAAAATTATGAAATCATTAATTAAATCATTGAATATATTAATGAACATTTAGTCATATCTCGTCACGAAGTACTGTACAGGTGAAAAAAGACGTAAGTTAATTACAAACAACAGTTAAAAATACTAAATTAATGTATTTTAAATAAAGCATATGTACGTCCTTTGTTTCGTAAACAAGCACTACTTATTAGTATAATGAATGATCTAGGAGTGAATGAGAGTTAATTTTCAAAACTCTTTTAATAATTTATAATAATTATAAATAGGGTTGTGACAATATTCTCTTTGAAATATACTTTATATTTTCAAGAAACATATTCTCCATATGCTGTAAATATATTCTTTTATGCTCTGAAATATGCTTTATATTCTTTTTATGCTCAATTCATTAAAAGTGCTGCAATTAGCTTTTTAATCCTGATAAGTGATATTAGCAATCTCCTTAAATTATATTTGGATGCTAATCTCATGTTTTGGTGCAATGGAAATCTTTGAAGAGTTTAATAAGATTTATTAAATGGAATCATGACACATGGATGCAATGTGTATATTATCTGACCAAGTTCAGTCACAGTTATATCGGGATTATAAAACGGGTAAATTTTAAAGTTGAACTAAGAAACGTTGAAAAGTTGTTAGGATAAAATAAAAATGCATTTTCTAATATTAATTTGTGCAACTTTTCATCATCGAACCCTGAACAGGTTTCCAAGCATTAATCTTAATCCGGTGTTTATGTTCCAATAATTTTGGCATGTATTGTTGGGCAACAGTCTTCTAAAATACCTAATTACATTATTACTTTCCATTGTTTTTTTTGTAAATATATATATTCGTTAGTTGTATCAAGGTAAATTTTGCTTATATGGCATATCTCTGAACTGAGAAATATATTAGTTTTATGATTTTATTTTATTTATTGTTGAAAAGAATGTTTTTAACAAGAAGAATATGTTTTTAATCGAAATAATATGTTTTATTACTATTTAATAAAAAGAATATACATATACAAAAAAAGAATATGTTTTTAATGAAATGAATATGCTTCATTTCAAATATGATAGATATTGAATTTTTATGCTAAAAGCATATTGTCACAACTCTAATAATAAATATTTGTACTTTCACCAAACCTATGGAGTAAATTACCGTTAGTTTGTAATTAAACTTTTCAAAATTTAATGGCTCTCTTCAGGCTTAAAACTAATTCGGATTTGTCAACTTTGGTAAGTTTTCTCACTCATAAAGCGGGGTTTACACGGGCACACAAGTGTGCCACTGGTATGTGCCCAAGTCGCTTATCGAACGCAGTGTGTGGTCAAGGCCATCTTTAGATCAGGCCGTACACCAGAGAATACCAGCTGATCAACTACTCCCAAACAAACATAATGAACTTCGCTAAATAACATAGATGGCGTCGTGAAGAGCCATTATTCATTAAAATTTACATTTAATATAAAAATTACACTGAATTAGTGAACACTTCATGATTGTTTAATAACCTGATAGGGGGACTGGGGGGCGTTACGCTCCCCGATATACATATATTTTATGTTAAATCAGTAATAAACTACAGAGTGTCGGACTAATTGGGTGTCGAACTAATGGGGCGGCGGACTAATTGGATGTCGAACTAATGGGGCGTCAGACTAATTGGGTGTCGAACTAATTGGGTGACGGATTAATGGGTGTCGGACTAATGGGTGTTGGACAAATGGGGCGTCGGATTAATGGGGCGTTGGACTAATGAATAGTAACCCTAAGTCACAAGTGATGTCAGAGACTCAGAGTTTGGTGATCTTTGTTCTCTGGACCATGGCTTACTTAATATACACGGCCTGATTTGTTACATTTCTCTTCTTGAAATAGAAGGTCAGGCTTTTTATTATACAGTAGTAATTAAGGATCACATATTGATTTGCGTATCATAGATTCCGTTTCAATTGTGAAAAATGATTTTATTTTCATGATGAAAATTGGAAACAACATCGGATGATTAATTAAAATACAGCAAATGAGATATTTAAGATTGTCAACAAATGCACTTGTCGGGGATGCTTTTACCAATTTCCCACACACAGAGAACGGTTTTGTTAAATTTACAAAACGTATTTTGTCGATAATATTTGGTTATTGTAATTGGAAATTTTCGTTATATTAACCATCAATTGAGTTAAATCAGCAATAAAATATTGTTCAAAGGTTTCTTCACTACAACAAAATATTTCTTTAAGTTAACTGTACAATTTTTGTAATGGAATATTGTTAAGGTTACTAAAAAAGTTTTGTTCATATTAACTTAAATATTGCTATGATAACAATATAATATTGTTAAATGTTTTTTTATTTATAACAAAATGTTTTTGTAGTAGTAACTTGAAAAATTTAGTTAAAATATAACATTGTTTTTTAACAAAATACCATTGTCTTTATAAATAATAATTTTGCTACAATAATATTATATTTTTATTGATATATTTTTTACTATTAACAATATTATATTGTCATTTGTAATAATTATCTGCCATTTCTTTTTGTTATTAGGCTTCATATACATTTTAAGTTACCACAATATGTATTCATTGTTCGTACAGAATCAATATATATATAAATTTATACGTGTTTCTTGAGTGCTATTTTGTATCGATATTCCCACGTATGTCCATCGTCTGTTTTACGCGGGAAATAGTTATGCATTGAGTCTTGGGTCAAATCTTAATGGTAAAAATATTGATACATATTACAGCAATTTCATTCTGAAGCCTTTTTTACGTATCATAACTACGAAAGTAATGATACACATTATGTAGGAATCTATGTAGGTATTGATTAATAAGACCTAGTAAGAAACTAGGTAGGTAGGTGGGAATTGATAAATATTAATAGATAGCTATTTTAAAAATATTCCATTTAAATTTTCTATTGCTTGTCATTATAAAAAAGAAAAGATACAGTATCAATAGAATATTAAATAATATTTTTCTACAATTTCTTTAAATGGCTTGCATGTTTTCATATTGGTTATAGTTCATTCCAATCCTATTTATAACATGTCCAGTATGGCTGAGAGGTTAGCGCCGCAGACTTGAGATTGGAGATCGTCGGTTCTAGTCCTGAATGTACCACTTCATTTCTATGTTCATTTATTCCCATTTAATTTGTGTATAACAACATGTAACATTAAACTAATTTATATGCAGCCAAATTTACATATACACTATATGCAATAATATAAGAAATACTAATTAAAACAGCATAATCTATTTTTTCAGTTAAAATAACAAGATGGTTTTGTTGCTACAAAAAATCATTTGTGTTGCTTTAAATATACTTTTTGTTGACATAACAAAATACATTTTTTCAAGTAACAGTATTGTAATGTTACTATAACTAATAAGCTCTAGTTACTGCTACCTTAAAAAATTTAGTGTAACTATAACAAAAAAACCTTAGCAAAAATATATATTTACTGTAACAAAATTATTTTGATGGCTCATAGCTGACTAATATATTTTGTTGATACAACCAAAAACCTACTTTTTTTTGTTGTATCAACAAAACCGTTCTCTGTGTGCAGCTAATGATAGTCGACCAGTTTTTGGGCTGCCAAAAGATGAAAGCTTACGGAACATATGGATTAAATTTTCACAATGAATGAAGGAATAGGACAATGCAAAATTTAAAAATAGTGAAAAGTTTACCTTGTCGTGTCAAATTAGTCACGCACTGCAACGACACTTCTATGTCATCAGCACTCATTCAAGATCTTCTATCGGATGGTTATTAAAAGATATTAATACATCAGATAAGATTTTATAAATCAAAAGTTTTATCCAAGAATGCTTTGGTATTGATGACAATGTGAAGATTAATGAACATAATGATTTAGAGGTTGAGAAATTGTTGACAGAATTCAAGGAAACGGTGCTGAATATCAGAGGATCTATTAAACTTGAGAAGAAGTATCAGACCATGTTGCTGCGAACATCATTGTGATAATGTAGAAATACGTCGATGGATGATGTTGTTGTGGTAGGTCCTCCAGTAGCTCCCCAAAACTTCTCCCAAATCCATTTCCCCTCAAGTGGGAGGTACCGCATTCACAGATGCTCACTGCTCCCCTCCTCCTCCTCGAAAAACCTACACTGCGCCGTCGCCTCTAATTGTACCATACTCCTCCATCTCCTTATGGCAGGTTGGTGTCCTGACCGGAATCTGACCAGGTCCACCCTTCTCTTCTCTAGTCAGATTCTGCTGCCTATTCTCTCTCAGTCCCCCCTCGTATCTCCTCCTGGTATCAGCGTCCTGCACCCCCTCTCCCTTAGCCTTATGTCTATCACTGATCGTCTTGTGCTTCCGTCCAACTTCACCTGCCCCTGATACATCTCTCCTCCCTCTTACATTCTCGTCCACCAGCTCATTACCCTGCAGTCCACTATGTCCCAGACTCCCAGTACACACACCAGTTGTACCATCCTCCTCCAACTCCCAAAGATTCCTCCCGATCTGTCTTAGCTCCGGTCCCTTAATTTCCTCCTGCAACGCATCCACCACCGGTTACCATCTGCTCATGGTTACCCTCACATCGTTTCGCTCATCGCCTTCCTATCCATACTAAAACTGATGCACCAGGCACGCGCTGGTACGGCCCACTGCTCAATCGTTATCTCTCCTCTTCTCACTACCTTTCCACCCCCACCCCAACTTCATTCTCCCTCAATGATTCGTTTGTGTACCATCAAGACCAGCCGTCCACACAGGTCATACAACTCCTTAGCCTCTCCTCTGGTGAGTTACACCTCCTCGTTTGTGAGTCACACCTCCAGGGCAAGCCCCCTCCTTCATCCATCTCTTCATTCCCTACATGAACGTCTCAAGCGCTTTCCTACTCATTCGGTTGCTCTCCTACTCCACATACAATTGAGCCCTTTCAAACTTCTCCTGGTTAGTTCTGTAGAGCCATGGAGCCCATGGTGTACTGGTGTATTCTCCCTGGCTTCGCTGTGTCACTTTACATTTTAATGGCATCCTCCTTCATTCAGCCACAGCTTGTTTCAGCTACTTTGCTAAATAACCCGTTCCTACTCTTCATATTCTTCGTCACCTCTTCTACGTGTCTTCCGAAATAGAGTCTTCTGTCATATGCGACTCAAAGGAACCTCTGGTTGTCATCCCTTCTGGAGTAGAGGCAGCTGCTGCATTCAGTTGTACTGAGCTCCAGGACCTTTGATTTGAAAGGATATTATTTCAAGAAATGACTAAGCTGCAACCTGCAACTTAAACTTTTGTGCTGTCACGTCACATGTGGTGGTCTGACTTTTGCCTCTGAGGAATTTAGAGATGTGTTGTACAGATTTAATTCTGAGGACTTTGGGTAGGACCAAAATTTTCTGTGAATCACATCAAAAAGTTAATTGATCTCGAGTGGATAGAATAATAACTAATAATTGTTTCAACAACAAAAGGAAGAGACTTATAGAATCTGCTGTGAAAAATAGAGTGGTGGCCTTCAAGAAAATTAAGAGACTATAAATGGCTGCTTGTTAACACCAAAATGACTTAGCTATGTTTTTCATTTTAACTTATAAATAATGTACACCTTACTGTTTCAACTTTAACAATTTCTAGTTTTTATCTTTTAGTTAGGTTAATTGGAAAATCATATAGTTATTAAAATATACATAAATGATAATGTGTTTTAATACCTTAACTGAAGATTAATTAATACCCATACTGAAGCTTTCAATAAATAATACACCTTATAATTAAATACAATAAAAATTCTGGCCTTCTATTTCAAGAAGAGAAATGTAACAAATCAGGCCGTGTATATTAAGTAAGCCATGTCTGGACATTTTTAAGAGTGTGGTTGTTAGCCTTTTAATGCCAAAAGTTTCAAAGTATGGTAGTATACTGCCAATAGTGCCAACATTTTTAACTCTTTCTGTGTGAACACTCCTTAAATCCCAAATTTCTCTATATAATAAAGACCGATGTGAATATATATACATATATATATCCCTCCCTATAATAAAGAGCATTGTGTTTATATATTTATATATATAAATTAATCGCACTCAAGAATTATTTTTAAAAAAGTAAGAAAAAAATGTCAAAATTTTCAAAAATTCCCCAAATTTTTAAAAAATCCCCAAATTAAAAAAAAATCTAAATTTTTAATAATTTCCATATTTTTAAAATTTCCATATTTTTAAAAATGTCTATATTTTTAAATTTTCTTTTATTTTTAAAAATTTCTAAATTTACAGAAATCTCTAAATTTTCTAAAATATCTAATTTAAAAAAATCCATAAATTTTCAAAATTATCTAAATTTTGAAAAAAAATATATTTGAAAAAATCTAAATTTAATAAAAATGTCGAAATTTTGAAAATATCTAAATTGAAAAAATAACTAAATTGAAAAAAGAAATCCAAAAACGGAAATTTTCCGAAAAAAAATTAACTCAACATTAACTCAACATTTTCAAAGCAGTAAAATAAAAAAAAACGTTGAAGGTTGAAGTCCTTCGAGCAGCATCCAACCTAAACCCAAATTTAGACTAATCCTAATTTAAAGTAGAAAATTAGCTACATTAATTAAAAATATTATATTTTATCAAACAAATTAAATAATCGTCAACGGGCCGAAATCGGCCCGCGGGCTGTAGTTTGGTGACCTCTGCGGTCTAGAGAAACCTGAATAACAGAAATTTAAATATTAATAAATAAATGATATAAAAATCCGAACATTAAAAAAACGATTACTTTAAATGTCACTAAAAATTGATAGCCCGTCAATTTTAACGTACAGCTCCTTAGTTCTTTATAAAAAATACATGGAGTAACAAAATACATCGCTTTTGAAATTTAATAAATTATTCTCAAGCAAATTCATTAAAAAAATAATTTAGTACTGTAAATTTAGATAAAATTTAAATTAACATACAAGAAAACTTCTTTTTTCATGTTAACTAAAATAGGTTCTTCAAAAATAAATCGCTTTTACTAGATAAAAAAACTTGAAATGGTAGTATTAAAAATCTCCTTGCCTTGTATTTTATTATAAAATGTACGTGTATTTTTCATTTGTGTATAATAACAACTTTTTCTCTTGTATTTAATATATTGTGTAAATATGGTACATACCTATGTTGGATGTATCCGCAATAATAACCAACAGATAGCGCTTTATAGCACATTTGAAATTTAATAAATTTATTTACTTGAAATTTACTATTAGAAATTTCAAGTTTTGTCTTGAAATAAATTGAATTATTGTTAAATATTGAGTCTGGTTGGTGGTGATCTATTATTAAAACTATTTGTTTCTAATTCCTTTAGAATAATTGGCGACTGCTTAACCTGTCGGCATTACCTATTTATTGTCTAAATCTTCCATTTTTCATCCAAGCCTAGCTGGTTTAATTCTTCTGAGGTATATCCCGAATATTTGAAATATTGGGTGAATTTGTGGTGTTAAATGATTACTTATATAAGCAAGTTTTATATCTATTCTAACGTACGAATTATACATTTCAGGAAACTGAATAAAGATCGGCAACTTCTTTAATTTATCATTATCCGTTAAATTTTCATGTCACACGCGTTTGAGTGATCTGCCATATCGACCGATTTCGATTCGACTGATGGTTGCTCTATTAAATGTAACAATTAGATGCATAAACTAACAAAATCCCTATCATTCAAACGCGCAAAAATCGACCGATGGTTTCTCTATTAAATGTAACAAATAGATGCATAAACTAAGAAAATCCATATCATTCGAACGCACAAAAATCGACTGATGGTTGCCTTATTAAATATAAAAAAAGTATTTAAAAGTATTTTTCCATTAAAAACAAAACAAATAATTAAATCCATAAACTAAGAAAATCCATATCGTTCGAACGCGCAGAAATCGATTGATGGTTGCGCTATCGATTGATATCCGCTATAAAATGTGCCAATTTGAATTTTGATGTACAAACTAAAAAAAAATCATATTATTCGAACGCGCAGCTATCGATCGATGGTTGCGCTATCGATCGATGGCTGCGCAAACTATTGATCAATAGATTGCGCAGCGAAATCGGTCAATAAGGCAGATCACTCAAACGCGCGTGACATCCCATACATTTCTGATTTGTAACCGAATAATTCTAGCAGTAGCCTAGCGTATATTCTGCAATTACTTTTGAGCAGAAATTTTGAATATTAGTTTTTAGTAGTCAAAAATTATAATTTCGTATTAACTTGTCTCTTTTGATGACAAGTAATTTACACCACACACTCCGTATAACTTCTCAATGGTTACTAGAATACATCTATCCAATGTACAATAAGCTATAGCAGCTAAAACGGATAGAAATTGTACGACAACTTCAAAGTGTTGCTATGAATTGCATCCACAGTCTGTAGACAATTAATTTTTTAAAGTTCTATCAAAACAATTCTTCTAACACACTAATTAGGTATAACATTTTAAAATGAAATATACTTTTTTAATTTCAGAGAAAACTAGGTAGTCATAGTTTAACAATAGTTAAGTTTCGTCTTTTGAATAATCTCGGAGATTAAAAGTTTATTTTATTAAAAATTAGATGAAAACTGTTTAATACATTAAAAGAATTATTTAGATAACTCGAAAAAACGCTTTCGACCCACTTTTTCACAACTATTCTTAAAAAAATCATACGTCTGGCAATTTTTTTTTCATATTCGGTCATCCCTTTATAGTCTATTTCTATCTGTTCACGAACATCTGTGAATAAAATTCACAAGTGTTTTAGTTTTTGACATACATGTGTATTTCAAACCGATTTAAAGGGAATAGAAAATAAATAAATAAATTTTTCTTCCTCTTTAAAATACTAATGGGCATTCTCCAGTTGATATACTGATAGGTGCGCATTCTCCAGTTGATATACTGATAGGTGCGCATTCTCCAGTTGATATACTGATAGGTGCGCATTCTCCAGTTGATATACTGATAGGTGCGCATTCTCCAGTTGATATACTGATAGGTGCGCATTCTCCAGTTGATATACTGATAGGTGCGCATTCTCCAGTTGATATACTGATAGGTGCGCATTCTCCAGTTGATATACTGATAGGTGCGCATTCTCCAGTTGATACAGAACTAGCAATTTGTGCTACGGTCCTTTCTTTCCATCCAAATCATTGACACAGCAAATTACATATTCTGATATTTACGATGTTCTTCCTTTTTTTATTCCTCAAGTCCAGTAGATTCCTCACACATGTTTACAACAGACATGGGGAGCAATTTCCTCCTTCGCTTAGTTAGTAATTTTTGATGGGCAGTTTTGAAAAACCAAATGGCCGCAGATGAAACAAAACCTGTCAGGTGATTTTTGAACTTTTTATTCATTCATATGCTATCATATAGATCTGAAAAGATAAAAACAAGATGGCGTCAAGGAGTCGTGGAAACCTTGAACTAATCATCACTAGATGGCGCTTTTTTTCAAAATCAATGATTTTTTCTTCTCTTCAATATGTATTATAAGGATGAACTGTGTAAATAATATTACATAATTAAATATGATGATGCTATTAAAACACACATTAGCAAATATTTGATTTTACCGGCAAAATTCTGCGATTGGTGTTCTTACTGACTAGTTGGAAGATATTCAAAATCTCATATCCTTTTTTGCTTTATCAAAGATGAGCATCCTGAACCACCTCTCGAGATAGTAAATACATCCTCTAGTTACCTAGTCTGATGAAAAGCAGTGCTTTGAGGGGTTGAACTAACTAGTGAATGAGCAGTGAAGGTGGACTTTAAATCTTAAATTTTAAAATGGGATATAACAGTAATAAAAAGAGAATTACAAATTGTAATTGAAGTGGTTTTCTAAAATTTGATCGTTATTCAAGTTCAACATAACTTCTTTGTTGATAATATTGTAGCTAAATCAACAAAGATTTCATAATGGTTCAGAGCTTAATGCTTATCATTTAAAATGTAATAAAATAAATGAATTACTTCAAATATTGTTTGATTGAAGAAAATAGAGGACTCCTTGGTTGCTGCATTATGTAGGATGAAGAACTCAACAAGAAGTAATTTGAATTTTCCCAAGCTTTCAGAAATCTTCGTGATTTCCGTCTTCAAATATTGTACTATAATTTTTATTTTTCAGATTTTATTTAGGTTGATAAGGTGAATTTCAAGTAAATTTCACGAATCAGCAAATGTGAATCCTGATGAGTTACCATCTACTATTGAGGTCAACTCTAGCAAGAAAATAGAATGCGGTTCTTACAGACCACAGGGATTCTTTGGTTTCTCTTCTTGAGTTTCAATCAAGTGTTCTTGATCCAAGGAACCAAAACATGCAAGAAAACTTTCAGACAATCGAACACTACCTTCAGAATTATGTAAGTACACTATTAACTTCAAAATTATTGTATTTCAAATTAAATCAGTTTGTCATTGTACAGAAAAGACACTGACAGAAATGCTAATGTGACGTCATCATTTACTTCATCCACACATTCATTTTTAATATGAATTAGGATAATTAAAAGGAGTAAATTTATACAACTATTTACTTTTTGTTAGTATTTTTATACAGATCATAACTCTATTGAATTTTTAAACTACTATACTTTAATTTCTTAGACGATCTGATTATCATAGAAGGTAGATTGGCTAGGCATTTCATGCAGTTGTTCAGTCACTGATAATCATAGAAGGTAGATTAGCTAGACATTTCATGCAGTTGTTCAGTCACTGATTATCATAGAAGGTAGATTAGCTAGACATTTCATGCAGTTGTTCAGTCACTGATTATCATAGAAGATAGATTGGCTAGACATTTCATGCTGTTGTTCACTCACTGATTACCATAGAAGATAGATTGGCTAGACATTTCATGCAGTTGTTCACTCACTGATTACCATAGAAGATAGATTAGCTAGACATTTCATGCAGTTGTTCAGTCACTGATAATCATAGAAGGTAGATTAGCTAGACATTTCATGCAGTTGTTCAGTCACTGATTATCATAGAAGGTAGATTAGCTAGACATTTCATGCAGTTGTTCACTCACTGATTACCATAGAAGATAGATTGGCTAGACATTTCATGCAGTTGTTCAGTCACTGATTATCATAGAAGGTAGATTAGCTAGACATTTCATGCAGTTGTTCAGTCACTGATTATCATAGAAGATAGATTGGCTAGACATTTCATGCAGTTGTTCACAATGTTCAGTCACTGATTATCATAGAAGATAGATTAGCTAGACATTTCATGCAGTTGTTCAGTCACTGATTATCATAGAAGATAGATTGGCTAGACATTTCATGCAGTTGTTCAGTCACTGATTATCATAGAAGATAGATTGGCTAGACATTTCATGCTGTTGTTCACTCACTGATTACCATAGAAGATAGATTGGCTAGACATTTCATGCAGTTGTTCAGTCACTGATTATCATAGAAGATAGATTGGCTAGACATTTCATGCAGTTGTTCAGTCACTGATTATCATAGAAGATAGATTGGCTAGACATTTCATGCAGTTGTTCAGTCACTGGTTATCATAGAAGACAGATTGGCTAGTCATTTCATGCAGTTGTTCAGTCACTGATTATCATAGAAGATAGATTGGCTAGACATTTCATGCAGTTGTTCAGTCACTGATTATCATAGAAGATAGATTGGCTAGACATTTCATGCCCTATTTGCTATCTTTATTTATTTAGGACTCTGTACCAATATATTTCTTTGAATGTAGAAACTTATTCTTTGTTTCTTCATGTGTTTTGAATGTAGAACTATTCTTTCCATAAATTTGTTAATGCTGATATTATATATTTTAATATAGAAATCCATTATTTTCATATGGAATTAGTTACATGGATGATTTATCTCAATGTATTCCTATCGTTTGTTATGCTTCTCCAAATAGTGTCTAAATATGTCTACATGTTTCTTAGGCTTATTAATGTTATTAGACATCAATTAGCCACTAAGACTGATTTTTGGGCTAATTTCAGTATAATTTTACATGTTTTTTTATATAAAGGCATAGGTAAATATAGTTTGGTAATCATAGATAAATTTTTCTTCAAATGTGTGATGTTCACAGGATTTTTTTCCCTTAAAGATTCAGTTCCATGGATAGCCAGTATGATGCACGGACTACTCGTACCCGGACAACTGGTACCCGATTTCCATAATATCGTGTTAAATGTACCTAATAATAATAACTGAATGAAATACAAGTCCGATTTTCAAAATTTAGTTAAATGTACATAATTGTAAATTAAATAACGTATGCGTGTAGGTGCCTAATATACAATTGAAAAACTTGTTTTGACTATATATTATTACCTGAGTAGACGCTCCCTGTTTTCCACCACATTCACAATATTTAGACCTAATACCATCCATTGTACATAATCTTACGCCGGCCAATCTTAGTTCGAATTAAGTCAACATGACATTAAGGTGTGTGTGTGTTCGTGCTTAGATAAATTTATAGTGTATTTTTTTGCATATCATTACTCATTTCTTATTTGTCTTTATTCTTTTCTTCAAAATAATAACTTGAAAACATCTGAAGCTTACGGACGAAACATCGTTTTTTTTCCAAATCAATTTCAAACTTTTATTCATGAAGAATCATCAATATTATTTAATGCATATAATTTGCCAGAAAAACATTAATAATTGATGATACCAATTGAACAAATCGTGTTTATTATTCAATGTATCACATTTCATTAGTTTTTTTCCTTCTACGTTAAAATACAGATAAATATTTATTTGAACTATATAACTTTTATATTAATATTTTTTATTTGCAGTCATTCTACCCTTCCAACAATAATTAGAATCAGTATATTTTCAAAAATATTGTCCTGTATATTTTCAAAAAATATAAAACTTGTATTTTATTCAGTTATTATAATTGGGTACATTTAACACGAAATTATGAAAATCGGGTACCACTTGTCCGGGTACGAGTTGTCCTGTATACCAGTTGTCCTGTACACCAGTTGTCTGGGTACGAGTTGTCCGAATACGAGTTGTCCGGGTACCAGTTGTCCTAGAGCCATACGGTGGCTCTATATATGGGTGCCCGACACCGATACAGGGTGTCCGACACTTTTGTTGCCAAACTTTAACATAAGGTTGTATTCATCGAAGTAAACACTTTTTATTCTATGAAGGTAAGGTCTAAAATGCTTAGTTAAAGAGTTACAATGTTAGGAAAGTAGTATCTGTACAATTTATTATTATTACTTAACGTCAATTTTTTAATGTTGCGATAAGAAACCAAATATTTTTAACAGTAATTATTATGAGCACAAGAAATTAGGTTACATGTTTGCAAAATGTGTTCAACTGCCGCCCATTTGTTGCGATGCAGGCGTTCAAACGTTTGTCTAATGATTGGCGGACGCGAGCAAAGACACCAGGAGTTTCACGAATCCTTGCGGGAAAATCGTTTGAACGCTTGCATCGGAACAAATGGGTGACAAATTGAACATATTCTGTAAACATGTAACCTAATTTAATATTATGTTTTTTGTGCTCCTTAAAATTACTGTTAAAATTGTTTTGCTTCTCATCGCAACATTAAAAAAATAATGTTAACTAATAATAATAAATGGTACAGATACTACTTTCCTAACCTTGTAACTCTTTAACTAAGCATTTTAGACCATACCTTCATGGAATAAAAAGGGTTTATTTCGACGAATGCAACCTTATGTTAAAGTTTGGCAACAGAAGCGTCGGACACCCTGTATATAAAAAAATCATTACTCTGTACCTACCAGTTTATTATATTGTATGTGAATTTATAACATAATACACTTTCATGCAGTTGACTTGAGTACATTTTGTGAAATTATTTTAGATTGTAGGAAAATTCTCGATACTATAAATTGGTAAATTGTAAATTAATTATTAAACTTCTTAAAGTTCAATATGTTAATGTTACATTCAAAAATCTTTAATTTAAAATAAAATTGTGTCTCATAGTATATTTTTTTAATTTGGTATTTACCCATTTAAACATAGAAATTTGCAATATACGAGGAAAATTCCACCGAGGAAAATTTCCCATCTGAAAATTCCGCCTGGAATATTTGGAGAACTTGGGGCCGATTGGTAGTCCAATCTTGTTTTTTCTTTAATTTAAAAATTTGCACTCATGTCCTTTTTTTCTTATACAAAATATGTACCGACTTCAGTAATTAGAAAATTCCTTTTTTTAAATTGTTAAAAAGTTATCACACACAATACTTTCTTTGAAATTATACATCAAATCTTCGTAACTGACAGTTTTTCTTTGTATTCATTTCCAGCTGTCCCATAGAATGTACAAGTTGGCCATTTAATAACTCGGATGTTGTTTTTGGCACATCAGTGTATCACCCGGTGAGATTTCAAACTATCATACCTGCAAATTACTGTAATTATATCATTAGTTAGATTAAAATAAAGTGATTGTCTTATCAATTTCAGGACTCCCTAATCTGTCTCTCTGCTCTACATGCTGGAGTAGCACGCATTGGTGCCGCAACTCCGTTAACTTTCAACAAGACTGAAACGGAAGAAACGTTTGTTGGAACAGTTTCTAACAGAGTTATCTCCGGATACAAGTAAATCCGTAACTGAATGATTATTTTACAGTAAAATATCACATAATGGTGAACCTATGATCTTCTTCAATATTAGTCGTTACAAACTAGAGACCTATAAATAGGATCTATTCGAATCAAGAAAGATAACCATATCTTTATTTCAGAGAAGCGGACATAGGATTTTATTTTGAAAACGAGAGATTCATTCACACTGATCGTGAGTTTTAGAAAAAAATTCTTTGTATTCTCTGTAGATATTTTAACTTGAATTAATTAATAATTTCAATTTGTTAATCAATTGATTGCCGTCCGAATGATGATACTATACAATTTTACGTCTTTTTAGACTCTTAGGCAACTTACCTATATACTGAGTATAATTTGGAACCACCGGAAGCCATATACACTATACAGGGTGACCCATAAAAAACTGGTCTAAAGTAAATGCTTATAACTCAAAAAGTAATTGGTCTAGAAAGATGAAACAACTATATTCTCAAGTTTTATTTGGTATCAAAAATATCAAAAAAAACTATCGAATTAGGGATACAGATATCTTAATTTAACATAATGGATATTTCGTCATCACATTTTATTCAACCCTCATGAATCATTATGCAACTAACTATTGAATAGAGTGTGTTGATTGCTAAACATTATCATTTAAGCAGTTTTCTAACTAAAGTTAGGAGAATATATGCCATTCAATACAACAATGATATAAACATTAAAATGATTAAGGATTTGTTCAAGAAATGGACAAGAAATGAAGTGTTTGAGAAACCATTGCACTAGCAGAAAGTGACAGTTCGGTGCGGTTAGAGTTCGCATAGGCCAAGGTCCATATTTTTTTAAGATGTAGAGACTGAAGATGTATATTCTGTAAACACAGACAAATAAATTGGAAAAATACTGTAATGATTGACGACAATCATCTTGACGTTTGGTTCCATTAGGACACTGCAACTGCATACACATTTTTGTCTGCACTAGATTGGTGAAAAGTCACTTCGAGGACAAGATTATTTGGCGCCGAACAGTTTTCTCTGGCCAACTAGGTTCCTTAGCCTTTCAATTTTTTTTAGAGAAGGTATTTAAATCGAAACCAAACATGATTGAAGACTTGAAGCAAGTAATACGTGAAGTAACCAAAATATATTAGTTGCAGTAATCACTAATTGTGGAGCAAAGGATTAATCTCTGTGTTTAACACAACGATGGCGATTTCAATTACTTGTTATACACTGAATAAAACTTGAGAATAAAGTCATTTATGCTATTTTTGTTTCACCTTTCTACACGAATTACTTTTTAAGGTATAAGCATTAACTTTCGACCAGTTTTTTATTGGTCACCCGGAATAATGTTGATTAGTCTAAAGTTGTAGTATATCTGTCGTACTACCAATCATTGCGTATTGTTTTAGCAGATAGAAATATTTCATTTATTAAATACAGCCTAATTCAACAATATGGGTGTCTTAAGATATTTCACCATAGTACTTAACAGTTACCCACTAATTAAATAGTAAATGCAGCATCAAGATCAAATAAAAAGAACGATTAATTTAAAAATAGGGAAATACAATCAAGAACTTTCATATTGATGATGCAATTAAGTTAGATTCATCCTTGAATTTATATGTGCAAGATGTACCACGATAAATTTATTACCTTTCAACAATATTATACTATTATCAACTTTAGATCTGTACAACCTAAAAAAGTGCATTCGTTTTTTCACTTCAAATAAAAATGAAATGTATTTTTAAGACTTTGGCTGGAGTCTTGCACTAATCTTACGTGCATTGAAGCAGCTACTATATAATATACTTGTACTGAAGTAAAAACTCTTAATTATTAAATTCTACCACCAGAAGTCAGTTACTACAACAGAATACAAATAAAGATGTAAAATTAATGGGTTTTCACTAGTTAAGTTATTTGAGAACTTATCCAGATATCGAAAACTATCGTGAACAAATAGAGGTTTAATTTTTTTTCAATTTTCGATAAAACTTGAGTGAACAGAAACAGTTTCTTTTCCATTACTGATATAATTGTAATGCATGTGTAGGGCTATAGTTAAAATGATTATATTATCATTAAATATAAATATATTCGGGACAATTTTCAGTTTTCCTCTGACCGTTCACAGGTGCAGGTACCGATGAGTTGGTCATGGTTACTAACAACAATCAGCAGTCAGAGAACACAGACGCTTATGTCGCTTGCTTACCTAACAGCCTGGAAACTTTGAGAAACTCGTCTGCAAAACCTCTAATTACTAAATGGAATTACGGCAAACTGATTAATAATGAAATATTTGAATACAGTGATCATTCAAGTATTTACGCACTGAGAATTAATGCAAGTAAAGATACTCGCTTGCTTAGATGCACGGGGTCGAACATTGAAAAGGACATCACTGCTATCTTTGGGAATACAAATGGTAAATATGACAGATACATATCTATGGTATTTCTTTTTAAGTCACATTTAAAGTGTTCTTTAGTCAAACGTTTCATAAGTTATTCCAATGTTATTTTGCATTGTTTGGTTACTCGATGTGGTTTAAATAAACATTTTCTTAGTGTTACTTTCCATTAAAATGAACTTCAACAGTCTAAACAAAAAACAAACCTTTGTAATTATATATTATCTGCACTCACTAAAATGATATTCCTCTTCACGTTTGATTAGAATTATTTAAGTAAAAAGTGACATAAAAATTCCGAAACTATAGTCGCTCAGTTGTTTAATACTAATTTTAATCAATTGTCTACTATGTACAGATGTGAGCATAGCTAGCGCCGCTGCTTTTGAAAGAAGCGCTGTCTGCATATCACTGTGTATCATGTAACAATTCAGAGCGATACTCTTTTCTGTAATCATTTACTATATTTTTTAAAGCTATTTAGTTTATTATCTTCTGATGTTAATATTAGTGTCTACCTTTTACACTGTTTATAATTTAGGAATAATTATCAATAGTTTGATAGTTATTATTTTTTGATCGTTTGACTAGTAGAGGCTAACTGATTAAACTTAGCCAATGCATAAGTTATATAGATACCTACGTGATATTCAATAAACTCATTCATCATGTTTACATATATATTTATACTTTAAATTTCAGATTATTATGAAGCTATCTTTCCAACCGTCACAGTCAGTTTAGAAGAACCAGTTACACTGAAGTTCAACGAAGACAGCAAAGTATTTTACATCAATCCTATCAGATTGCCCAAGTCTCCCATTTCCGGCACTGTGGGACGAATGAAAATAATTATACCTTATGTCTCTCTCTCTGACCAGGGACTTTATGATAGTAATAGTAATCACAGAGCATATTCACGACTTATTGTAAGAGGTGAGTATGGCTAACTAATATTACTCCGTTATTAACTTATACACTAACGAAAAATGACCTTAAATCATTAAATATGGAGAAAATCCAATACCAAATTTATTTTAAGAGCGTTAATATTCTTACAACTAATAACAGCTTGTTCCTTCTTTTCTATCCAATAATTTTCTTCTCAGTAATATATGTTGAAGGTCTACTCCAAGCAATTTTTTATGTTTTTTTGTTTTGCATACACCATGAAATTTGTTGGCTCCGAAGAAACCGAATATTAAGCTAGACCAGAGTCAATTATCGTTACTAGCTTCATTTCTGGTCCGCTATCCTTACTTGGTTCATTTCTGGTCCTTTATCTTTATCTACATGTCAGTGAGTTATGTATAATTAACATAATATTAAATTTCCGTGTGAAAGTATGAAATAGGAGAGATATACTTCAGGAAATCATTTAATTACAATAGGACGGTCGAACATGCATTATTGTTCTATAGAATTCAAATTGAAAATTAAAATAAAGTGTGTACAATATTTTTCCTAAGCGTCAGATTAGTATTTCTTACAATTGTTGTACACAGAATGTGAAATACTTTAAAAGCATTCAAAATCATAAATAAAGGCATACAAATTTTTTTTAATACAGAACAGAATTGTATTAGGTTTGCATAAATTAGTTCTATAATATCATATAATAAACTCATTATTCCTGGAGCCTTGTCAAGACAATTAAACTTTTTCCCCCTTCCTTTCGTTTCAAATACAGAGGTCTTTAGATAACTGGACGAATATATCACCATTATAGCAATTTATTCAAATCTCTCTAACTAATCACACAGGGTGCAAGAAGGATCGTTCTGGGGCCAATTGCTCTGGCTGGTGTAGAGATTGTCTCAACAACGGAGAGTGCGATTCGGACACTGGAGAATGCGTCTGTTCTTCCGGCACCAGGGGCAAGAACTGTCAAAAATGTGAGTTTGATATCTAAGTCTATCACTAATTAATAATATATAATTAATGTTATATAAACCAAAGTTGCGATTCCAATAAGTAAATCATATAAGCCACAGTTGCGATTAACAAATTATGATGCTTAATGGTAGTGAAAATATAAAAATATACCCCACTTTGAAATAAGATTTCTTCTAATCATCTCCAGTACAACACAGATAATTGTCGTAAAATATAGAGATACAATAAATGATAAATTTTATTATGACATTTAAATCTTGAATTTTGTTGAAAAATATGTATCATTTTTCTCATTAATAGAATCTCTATATATCAATATGTGCTTTTGACTTCCAAAACATTAGTTTGAGATTTGAAATAATCAGTTATTCATGTTGTATCAATAAATTCAGAAGATGTTCTAAATCAATTGTGTTCAGCCACTTTTTGTCGCTACTGTTTGATTGAACAACGAGTTCAAAATTTGTCGCATCAAAGGACACTTTTGCTACATTTAGTCAATCTTTTGAAAACACAAATAATATTTATCTTCTTTTATTCATATTCCTTTTTTAAATGATCAACCTAAATTATATATCTCTGAGAAAGAAGATAAAATTGAGCATCCCACGTCATATTCTTTCACTCCATCAATACTTTCTACCAGGATACAGAACTAAATAAATGTGTCAGAGATAAGAGCAACACTAGGTTATCACTAGGGTGGTGACAATATGCATTTTAAATAATAGATCCTGAAAATATCATAGACGGAATGAAATAAACAGTATTGAATCGTTCTAAATCAGCGGTATATAGTATTCGATACGACTTTATTTCGTTTCTTCTATATTCCTAAGATCTATGATTTTAAACGCATCAATATTGACAGAACCCTAATTATCAGTAATTATTAATACCCATTAATAATGTTACTCTAATAATCAGATTCTTTTCTTTTTACTCCCAAAGTTTGCCCAAACAATACATTTGGAGCAGAATGTCACTTGGACTGCGACAGAATAAATTCATTGTGGAAGAGAAACGAAAATGGAACCTGTTCAGGCCTTACATTCTGTTTGCGTGATCCGAAAGGTTGCTCATGTCTACCAGGATTCAAGCCACCAAGATGCAATACAGGTGATTTGAACCATGTTTAAAAGATTGAAAGAGTGTTAATTCACAATATACATGTGTGGCAAAGAAAAAGGAAACCCATTTTCAAACTAATTTGTTTCAAAAACTATTAAAGCTAGTAATTTTCTAAAAACAATGTTTCATTTGTTTACTTTTCTGTATCTATCTTGATAATCTGTTAAGAGTTACGACAAAAATTATACATCCTGCAGCGAATTAAAAAAGTTAAATAATATTGATGATATTTTCACGATTTATTTGCATGGTCTGGTGCTGTTTTCAATAAAAAATAAAATCCTTCATAGTTTAATTTATTTTTCCAGCTAATATTATGATTTATAAATATTGTTTATGAAAATGAATGTTACAGTCCTCTTAAGTTTGTACATATAAATATTTTACAAATTGGACTTCATTTCAAAAGGTTAAATTCATCTTTCAAATTTGTTTATAAATAAAAGCATGATAGAGTTAATTCAGATGAATCAAGTTAGAGTTATAATACAAAACAATGTCTATATTTTAATCCAGTAGCATTTTTCAATAGAATGTGATATGTGGAACTACGGACCAGACTGTCATAGCAGATGTAACTATTGCAATTATAGACACTGTGACAGTTACGGCAGATGTAGTTATGGATGCAAGAATCAAAACCTCTGTAATGAAGGTAAATTAATACATAAGCATGTTTATTTGGCTACATTTTGAAACTGAAAGGATAAATTAAAAAGCTGATTTGTGCAAAAAGCCTAAGATGTGAATATTCTATTCGTTATAGAATAGAATAGAATGCCACCTTATAATAGTGGCATTTCTTGTTATTTCATGTTTATTCCAAGTTTATTCTAATAACAATTTCTCTCTCTATAATGTCAGCAAAAGCTCCTCTCAATTTACCGAGATTTAGAAATCCTCCCCTCATCACTGACTGTGACGTCAGAGGCTGTGCAGTCACTTTCTCCGAATGGGATTCAGATTATGACGATGGTGACCTGTCGGAGACAGACGGGGAACTGAGGTGAGAAAAACTGGTGAAATCTACTGAAAGAGTAATGCAAGAGATCATTTTCATCTTGAATAGAAAATTTATATCAAGACATTAAAAAATAAATAATCAGATAATACTTTTATTCTAATTATTAAGCATTTATATTTTAATGTTTTTTTGTGCTTCAATTTTCTCTCCACAACCGTAACAATTATGTAATTCTATTCAGATACGAAATATTGATAGAAGATGTTTCACTGGGATGGTACCCTAATGAAACAAATATTCCTACCTACCCTGGACAACGAAGAGGTTGTATATCCTAGACACTAGCGTGATAATGTAAAAGGTAGTTAATCTAACAATATATTGTTTATTTTATTTCTTCTTACAGAGTTTAGTTACGATTTCATCAGAGGCAGAACTTACGACATCACACTAAATATTTTGACTAACCGAGGAAAAGCATCGGAGGAATACAACATGAGAATAAAGAGCCATCAATTGACATTGCCTTGTCTGGGTAACTATGATTCAGTTGAATTTATTATTTAAAATCAATAGTTAATTTTGATTGCACAGTAGTTATTATTTCTAACAAATGAGTTTGTCTGAGCTCAAATGTGAGTGAATTCGTATGACATCACATTCTGTAAAATCGATTTCACAGTGACTCCTTTCAATATACAGTTTCAAGCTGTGTAATAATTTGCTTTCATAAAGTCACAACGTGATTTTATAAAGTCACACTAAATAAATAGAATTACCTGCGCAGGTGTGTCATTTGGGAGTACAGACTGGGTTAACTGCCCTTCCTTACAGCGGACGATCTTTGAACGGACACCCCTTACAAAGGACAAAAATTGTTCGACCTCTTTAAATTATATGGTTTAATATATTTTTATCCGTCTACCTAGTATCTAATCAAGTATTTATTATATTCAGAGGTATTACAATTTACAAAATTACAATCAATACTTTGATGTATTGTTTCCAGATTCCTTAAGTATTTTAATCTAGTTACCCTTTCCCTATAAATTTGCTTTTATTAGAAAAGCTCTATAGAAAATAAAAAGAGGTGTAACTATTCTAAATTAGTTAGAATAGTTAAAGTTATACATTTGTACATTTATATAAGTAAGTTATATAAATATTATAAGATTTTTATTAAATTTTCATTTAACAATAATCCGAGATTGTTTACCTTCATTATTGTTTCTTTGATATGCTGTTAAAGAAAACTTGCAATGTTTAAATCCCCAACTGAAATAAAAGCTGAGTCCGCCATAGCGCCCATTGACCGGCATAGCGGACACTTTCCCGGTGCATGTACTATCCGTTGTACGAGCCTTACCTGTATTACAAATTGTGTGTTGGCATTCCATATCATTACCTATAAGTATATTCTATTGAAATAGAGTATTATTAATGTATTTTCTTCTAACAGACTCGTACTCCAATGTTGACTACAATGTTACATCCATTGGGCAGACTACCGTCACTGTTAAATGGGTAATATTTCTATATGCATGTTGACAATATTTGAGATTTAATAAGAGTTTTAATGTTGATATTCACTGATCACCAGGCAGAGCAAAATTATCATTTTTGTCCAAAAACGAAGTACCCTGTCCTTGTTATGAAAAGTGTAAACTGGACTAACTACGTATACACTTACGGACCAGTCTATACTTTCAAAAATCTGAAGCCTGATACTCTGTACCAAATAACAGTGGAGGGCAAGACGAGAAACCTTACCACACTGTTAAATCGTAAGAAATGATAGCTGTGTAAATGAATTATATTGAAAAGATATCATAGTTTAATTTTTAATATCTTTGTCAATGTGAGGATACAGGGTTACCTTTCAATGATGTCACTTCTCCACCGTAACAAAAACAAAATAGTTTATACAATTTGTTCACATGTAGTATAATAATGGGCTATTTTTAGCCTATCTTAGTGTTGCATTAGTGAAAAACAAAAATGGCTATATGTTTGTTAATTTGCATGATTTATCTATACTGGTAGCATAATTTAGAAAATAAATTGATAAATAAATGGAAACTATTATTTTATGAATACAAAAAATGTTAAGTCAAATGTAATGAAAAAACAATATCTATATGAATGTGAAGGTATTTATCTACATCTGTTTTTATATATTTCTTATTTTTCTATAACTATAATATGCTTTTAACTCATATGTTCATTTTCTCATTTTGAACTTTAATAACTTTGTAAATCTAACGACAGGACATCAATGATATTCTGAGAAAATTCAAGTTTTAACTTTTTGTTCATATATTTGAAATTAAAAGTAATTAAAGATAAAAATTTAATATCAAAGAAACATTATTTGTTAATACTCTTTTCAACAGCACCCGCGTCTCCAGACTACATTCGAGTAAATGTCACCTCTGATAGAACTCTCATCGTATGGAATGAAGTGAATGATTCTAGTAGCTACGAAGTAACTATACAGGTAAGAATCATCACTAGTGAATATGTAACAAACTTGCATAATAGTAAATTCAGGGTGACACAAGAATTCCGCAACACAAATTTTTTTTCATTGTAAATAAAATACATCTATGAGAACTAATGTGACAAATTATAAGGGAAATTATATACGGGCTTGATGTATAATGTATATATATATTTTTTTTGTTCATCAATAAATATCCTTATCAAAAAAAATTCCTTACAGTTTTCACAGTTGATAGTGTTCAATATAATATAGAACTTACAATAAGTGTCATCTCTTATTTTTAAGAAGTTAATGGCCCTTTCAGTGGAAAGTTAAAGTTGTAGTAGAAGAATTTCACCGAGCAGGAAAGTTCGCATCTGATTTAATATGATGGAATTCTGCGTGTGGTAAGCATTGGAGAAGAATGTGTGCAGATCCTCTTATGAAACTGTATAATAAAAACAGGTCTTACCCAGAATAGCGGTGCAAAATATATATTAATATTAAATATGAATCATAAATACCAAATTAATGAACTGAAAATTAGGTCATTAAGATTTCTTGAACTCAGCAATGCACTTCATTATAACAAGGTATAGTGGTATGGGGGCGGCACATACAACAAACTAGCGGATACAACAAACTGCAATGTTTGAGTAATTTTAATGAAAATACGAGTTTTTTCAAAGTTCTCAATCCTTCAGTAATACATAGGAAATAAATAACTTTAATTTTATCCGTGCCTGTTTGTATTATAGATACAGGTAATTTATAATTAATATTGTGCCACTAATAAATTAATAAATAATGATATTAAATATAAATATATTAAATAAGTATTTTGCGCCGCTATTCTGGGAAAGACCCATAAAAACTATAGCTACTGTTAAGCTAAAACTCAAATGAAAATGGTCAAAACTGCCAATGGATGAGTTGCGTGCAGCAGTTGAAGCAACTCCCACAGATTGGAGGCCATCATTCGAATAAGAGAAGGGTTTATTGAATAAACGTATTTACATGTATTCTCAGTGCTCTCTATAATATATCTTAAACACTTTTCATGTTGTTTTACCTATTTAAATGTTTTATATGATATATTTTGTTTGTCTCACAACTTCTGTGTCACCCTGTACATATTTTTTGAGAAGATCATGACAAACAATTTAATTTTCAGTTAATTCAGTACCTTGGATGCCAATACAACAACAGTCGCAATAGAACAACAGTTGCAGTGACTGAGACTGAGATGACACTTGACTACAATAATCACCTTTCGTACTCTGGATGGTACCATATTTGCGTTGCAGGAGCGAATGGAGGAAGTAAATCCGCAACTTCGGTTTGTGAAACCTTCTTTACGCCTCCCAATGAAGGTAAGAGTCACTCCATCATTCTTTCATGCGAATCAAAATAACTCTAACACGTTTTAGAACTTGATGACACAAATTCATGACCCTTCATGACTTTTCATATTTTTCAGTTCCTGATGTAGAATGGCGGGAGCTGAGTTGTGAACATAGATTGCGACATCAATATTTACATTGTTTTATTGGGATAGCATCTAAATGTCAGAAATTTCATGGTCCAAATATTACAATGGTTAGGAAAATAAAGAAATTATTAAAATGTCCCAATGACACATCCTATGAAAACGTCATTGAGGATGAATTCATATTTTCTTCATCTTGGACCGTAAAAACCTTCAGGAACTTGGAACACTACACTGACTACTCCATTGAAATATTTTTAAAGAACTCCATTGGCCAATCTATATCTACTCAGGGTGTCTTTCAAACATGGGGGGCGGAAAGTAAGTTTGATGATATAATATTTCGATATAAAATGGCGCGTTTGATACTCCTAATTATCATAAATATAAAAAATGCAGGGCCGGCAGTTGTTCAAGATTTTAAAGTTAGCGGAGCAACAAACAATTCCCTGTTCTTGGAATGGTTGATACCCTGTCCATCCCTCGCCTCAGTTCAATCCTACAAACTCAGCTACAATAATAAGAATAAATGGCAGAGAAAAATTGTTGATTCTACATCCCTCTGTGAATCATCAGATGGTTATATCTGCTACCAGTTGGAAAATCTGAACTTTGACGCCAATTACAGTTTAAAGGTAGGGTAATTAGTAATTAGTTACAAGGTAGTCAATTTGGAGAGAAATCTAAGCCCTTGTCCGCTTTCATTCTTTTCACTAAATTCTTCCTGATTGTATTCTCATTTTCTCTCTTATTTTTTCTAAATAATGAAGCATTGACGAGTAGAGCTTTTTCATATTTCTCATGTAAATTTGAACTATGTATATATGACACTCAATTTCTTCAATACAACTACCCATTAAAGAGATACGATACTATGTTTTCATTCCACGAGAACCCTAATACTCATATACATTCAGAAATAAAATTTAAATAACTAAAAACTAGTTAATTGAATCATTTGATCAAATGCTATTATTGACAAGAAGAATATTTACTATGTAATACAGACTAATTAAATTATCGAAGTATTTTGATACTTACAGTTTTTGATTAAGAAGAGCCCGGACCTTTAGGACCGATTCAAATGGCATTTGTTAACCTATACTAAGACCTTTTTATGTCGTAAAATGGTATTTTGGGACCTGAATAAGGCAATTTAATACTTAAACATAAATTTTATGACCAACAAATAGGTATTTACGACGTTTAAATTGACATTTTAGTACCTAAACTCGACAGTGTAGTACGTTTAAGTGGAAATACAGATCAGTAGACAATACGGTTCTAGGTAAATTTCCTCGCGTAAAGTTCCCTCAGGAAGATTCCACCTCTGGAAAGTTCCACAATGCAATATTTTTCGTTTAATTTTAAATTTGTTTTTACTATAAATTAAATTGAAATACGTGCAAGAATTTGATTTTAAAACGGGTTTTCCAATTTTCGTCATTGTGTAAGTTTTTCTGGAAGTACACAAAACTTTACTGAAGCTTAATCTAAAACGAAATAAAGTATACCATAAGACTACACGTTCAATGTGGATACTCTGACCAACCAAACAATTAAAAATGGATTTAAATTAAATTTAAACAGCACAATATTCGATATATTTGAAGAAAAATATATTGGTTTAGACCAATTTTGATTGAATTATATCGTTCCTATCAAAAATTATAAATAGGACTTTAAAGCATTTACCCGTACTCGATTAATGGTAGCTGGATATATCACAGGCAAAATAATTACCTAAATGGTTTAACCGAATTGATTCTGAGAAGTAGGTAAATTTTGTAATTTTCAAACGTGTTTATAAATACTTTCAACATATTTTAACATTGCTTAATAATCATTACAATTTACGTGATATATTGATTTTCTAGGTCCAAAGCTGCAAAAGAAAGAATGCAAAGAGATGTTCAGAAGATTCAAGAACTGTTATTGGATGGACGACACCTATTGGTATATTGAATTCAAAATACCTTCAATTTTACTGCTATACGTACAATTTTTCAGTAACATACATTAACTAACCATCTAAAATTAGCTAATTATTAATTTAATGATTTAAGTTCCAGGTGAACCAGCACTGAGACTTATGAACGCTCATTACGAAATTGTTGTTGTAGTCACTACATCTCAGTACTTAGGTGATCAACCAAATTGCTGGGCTAGCTTGCATAAGGGGAGTCTTCTTCAGCAGAATAGTTCCAAACAACCAGTCATCCCACAGAAGGGATACACATTTACTGTAGGAATTGTGAAAAATGTATAAATTAATTTATCTGGTATGATTATTTATGTCAAATTTTTAAACTAATCATCGTTCCAACATTTTCAGTTTGCAGGGTTGAGACCGAGCTCCAAATATCTAGTGAAAAGTGGATGCTGTAACGTAAAGGCTTGCAGTAGTGTGGCAGAAATAGCTACTAACACGAAACTGGCTGAACCAGTGCTAACTGATAAATTCTTATCAGGCACCATGACCACTACTACAATAGTGATAAAAATACCTATGATCGAATCAGGGGATTCCATAATGTGTGTATCGTATATAATTAAAAATAGTAAGTTTTGGTTATAATTGTAGAAATCAAATAATTAATTTTCAACTGAATGCAACTTTATACGAATAGAAATGTGGTCATCATTGTGGTCAGCGGATATGGTGAGGGAAGAATGAACTTTATTGATCTGTATGACAAATACGACAGAGCTGAAATGAAAAAGAGGGTTTCAGGAGAAGAAGAATCGGGAACTAATTTATATGTGGCCGGGGTTGTTAAGGTTAGTAAATATATTTTGAGGTTTGTATATATATATAATTTGATACATATTATCGCAACTGACAAAACTATGCTCAATAAACATAATTCATTCAGAACGAGAGAGAATTCACGGTTGGTTCAGGTGACTCACCTAACAATCCACCTCTGGTTCGCGGAGAGGTATATTCTGTTATCCCCCTCATCGAACTCAAACTAAACAGTAAGTGTAACAATTTGGACGAAATTAAGAGTGAATTATCTAATAGTGACCAGTTGCTCTATCATAATCTTCTAATTACTTTTCAGATGACAGGTTGCTGTTGGTAGAACCAAAAATAACCTTCACTGCTGGTGGATCACTTCATCGGCCTAGTCAATACCTTTGGATACAATGGATAGTGCCTCTGGCCCTTATTCTTGTAGTAATCGCGTTTCTTCTCATTGGGTAATTATATTAGTGATCTAAAGTGCATTCTAACTAGGAAATGAATTCATTGTCTTCTTGGCCGGCGACTACAATGATTGTATGAACAACTTCATGCAATTATTTCTTTTATGAAATAATTTTCCTAGTACCTAATACATTCACAGAATAGTCGTTTGCCGAAGTAGGAGAGAAGTGAAAAGGAAACCAGAGGAAAATGAAGGGACGCAGAATAACAAATTGAAATCTACATCTAATGGTAAATTTTTCGTTATATCTGTTTTGATAAGCATAGTCTTAATATTGTTTGTCATAGCTAAAACATTTTTTTTCGCAGAGAAAGCATCACACGACGAAAACGAAAAGTTAATGGTAATAGACAAATGACAAAAATTACTCTTGAATTATTATTTTACAATTTGTATAATGATTATATAGAAATATATTCTTGTTAAAAATTATTCTCATAGGATTCATTACATCAATTACATGTTTCAGTCCACCTTAGAGTTGAAGGTTCTACCTACCTCAACAACGGACAACTCAAAAATTGACACACTTCAGAAATTACCAACAACTGAAGTTGTAACGTGAGTTTGTGGAACGAACAAATATCTTTGTATTTTAACTTTTAAGAAATGATCCCAGCTTCTACATAGAGCAAAATACAAACAATCATAAATATCACAAGAAAACATTTTTAAATTACCTAGCATACATAGATGTTTCAAAGGACATCACGTCCTTGACGTCTTAATGAACAAGTTCAAATAAGTAGAAAAACACTAGTTCTAATTATAATATAGAAATATAACAATTACATAGATACAGAAAATGGCATCTAGCTTACTCTACATTGATTAATTACATTTATAAATACAGAGATTTAATAAATTGATATATTTTAAATACAGACTCTATAGCAATACCCACTTTATTAATGTTTGTATGTATGGAGATAGCAAGTCTTGCTAGAAAACTTGATTTTTTTTCCTTTCTTTCAAGCAGACTGTAATATAGTGAGGCATTAAAAAAATTCAGAGAAACATAAAGTAAGAATATTTTGATATCCAAAATGGGACAAGTCATACTTTAAACAATTATAATACTCTAATTGGCCAATTGTTAAACTCTTAACAGTATAGAGTCCGTAGAAAAAACTTTGATGCACATCAGAGGCAACAGTCGCATAGTGAATTTTTACCAGGCATGTTCAATGATTTAATTTCGATTGCGTCACCACTGTTCATGGTCACTGATAATTTATCTGGGAGTCAAAATGTCTTCAATCACAAACTAGTTTAATCATTACAAAACGGAATATCAGAAAACGTCTTTTAAAAATTAACATGACTACGTTTCTGTTTACTTTCATTTTTTCAATTATGAATGATTTTGTTCCAGCACAACTTGAGGATCCAGGTATAGCAAGGGGTAGTGATGTTCTGGCATTGTTCAAGAAGAATCAGGAAGTTTACCCTAAATGAGAGTGGCAAGAAACATCATGAAGATTGTTTTAATATTTTATTAATATCAAATTTAATTTAGATTTGAAATGAAGAATATTTTGAAACAATTAACATCAGATTTAATTTAGTAATTGAGAATATATTAAGTTTTTGAACGAAGAACTTTTTTCCTCAATTTTGTATCACCCTAATATAGATGTTGCTTTAAAAAAATTAGTATATCAATGTAATTAGATTATTAACGCTAAATGTTTATTTGCTTAATTTTCTTATATGCTTTGTTTATTTGTTTATTTTCACATCTTATTTTTATCATTACGGATGAAAATGATTAGTATTGAGTCATAGAATAGAACGGAAGTGAATGAGTATATATACGTTCTATTTTGTTGTATGTAGTAGAATGATATGACACCAAACTATACACCAAGATTTTGGTGAACAATCAGACTAAGTAATGTAAAATTAGTACAAAATCACTTTTGTTTTATAGACAAACTTTATTTTAGAAAAAGAGAGAGCTATGTAAAGCTAAGACGCACTAACCTTTTGGTGTAATAAGGTATACAGGGTGTCCAACCCTTTTGTTGCCAAACTTTAACACAAGGTTGCATTCGTGGAAATTAATACTTTTTATTCCATGAAGGTATGGTCTAAAATGCTTAGTTAAAGAGTTACAAGGTTAGGAAAGTAGTATCTGTACCATTTATCATTATTAGTTAACATTATTTTTTTCAATGTTGCGATAAGAAACAAAATATTTTTAACAGTAAATATTAGGAGCACAAGAAACATAATCTCAAATTAGGTTACATGTTTACAAAAGTGTTCAAACTGCCGCCCATTTGTTGCGATGCAGCCGTTCAAACGTTTGCCTAATGAAACACCAGGAGTTTCACGAATCCTTGCAAGAAAAACGTTTGAACGCTTGCATCGCAACAAATGGGCGGCAAATTGAACACATTCTGTAAACATGTAACCTATTTCAAGATTATGTTTCTTGTGCTCCTAATAATTACTGTTAAAAATGCTTTGTTTCTTATCGCAACATTAAAAAAAAATAATGTTAACTAATAATAATAAATGGTACAGATACTACTTTCCTAACCTTGTAGCTCTTTAACTAATCATTTTAGACCATACTTTCATAGAATAAAAAGTGTTTATTTCGACGAATGCAACCTTATGTTAAAGTTTGGCAAAAAAAAGTGTCGGACACCCTGTATAAACCGTAAGAGGCAAAGACTAATGTTCTGTTCTGCGTTATAGTTCTTGTGCTGATAACATCTAATAGTGTTAAGTTGATATCTAACCAATGTCCGCGAGCTGTTATTCTGTAAAGGGCCGTACACACGCAGGTTTTTTAAGTCTTTCCACCAGAATTTTTCCTAAGCTCCTCCTACTTTTTCAACAAGAATATAAGAAAAAACGATAAAATTGTTATTTATTTTAGTTGGTATCCATGATACCTGCAGGTATCATGGAGTGCAGCCACCGGTGCTTGTGTCCCCTTTCATTTCATTCCTTGATTAGTGACTGCATCCACGAAGTAGCTTTTCTGCATTATTGCGCTTTGTCACCGACTGGTCGTTGGTGTCTTTGTTCAAGGAGCCATTTTCTTTTCTGACAGCTTCTTCTAGTCCCTTGTATTTAATATCCTTATGACCTCAACGACAATGCCCATGGTTACGAAGCAGACGATAAAACCTCTATTAAATTTTAATTATAACCTCTAAGTGTAACATTCTAATAAAATGAATGTTATAGAAAATGTAAAATTTGAAAACTATGCATTTATATCCCATATAAATTACGGAGCAACATGAAAACAGCATTCAAACTTCATGCGCATCCATATATAGTGATACAATTGACATTTCACTTTATCATTTTATGTTTCTGGCTCTCATGTGAAATGTGTATTTTCTACCTAAAAGTCAATGAGTTTTCACGCTACTAGAAAAACAAAGACAATTTTAAAATCCTTGGAACATTTCTAACAAATCTACCCAGTAAACAATGCGGCATCGGAATGACATCATCTGGATACAAGGTTTTTCTCGAAATGAATTCGAAAATGGAGCTAGAATCCGCTATCTGACATCGTTTTGGCTTCGATTCGAAGATGCCGTGCACCACTAAACGGCATCGACAATACGTGTATTTCGAGACGAAAAGTCACAAATTATGCGTCGAATAGACGTTAATAAAAAGAAGCAAATCTTTGCTACTACCATAGGGAATCTGTATCGAACCGACGCCCGATTATATATCTAATATGCTTCGAAACGATTTCCACTCGATATCGAGTGGATAAATTCAAAAATCAAAAATTGAATCTTTTACTTTATTGCATATAATTTCCCAGCAAACATGAATGTATCTATTCGATGTCTAAAAGACTCTGTGTAACCTCTCTTCTGACAACGAATACCAGTAACAAATTAGACATGGTGACATCAAGTAGACATCAATCCGATATCCGTTTGCACCGCTAAACCGCATCACATCAAGTATATTTGGCATCGAAGCGATACCATTAAAACAGTGTTGAATAGAAAGATAAATTACGACATCCAACATACATAGGGATTCTCCATCGAACAGACGCCTAATTATATATGTATCTAATATGCTTCGAAACGATATCCACTTGCATCCAAAAATATATAGAAATTTAAATTGAAAACTCTTACTTCATTGATTTAACGTACTGTACATTTAGATGCATATCAATTTGATTATTGTTACATGATGTTATGTGTAAATTAAATGGGAAGAAATGAAGTGATGTGTCCGGGTATCGTTCGTGGGCCCATCCGTCCTCGTGCCTGTACCTCTGTCACATTGCCACCGTGGATGCATTTGACTAAAACAAAATTTTGATATTAAGCGACCCGGAGATACTTAGAGATATTTTAAAGTGAATAGAACATACAGGCAAGCACCGCTTTTATAACCTAAATCACAACTTATTCTTATCCCAAATAGTAATGAGTTGGTCAAATTTTTATATAATTGTAACACCTTAAAAATTTCGTTCCCTAGTAGTTCAAATTAAAGAAAATGTTTTGAGGCCACGACTTAGAATACAGATGAAAGCTCTGTGATGCATTAATTAAAATTAATAGATAATTAGATTTTTATAATTATTGTGTTTCATTGAACAATCAGGAATTTCATTGAAAAATCAGAAATTTTGTGCTCTGTGAAATATTTTTAGCAATTGGGTATATATTCCAAGTTATTAATAGGGTCTGTATTTTCGAACACGTGATAAAGGAAAATATAATAATTATTATTTAACTACTATGTATTTAATTAGTGACAAAATAGCTGATGGTATGATACCAATAGAAATAAAAGTTAAATAATTGTTATTATATAGATTTATTGAGTCCGATTACCACTTCAAGTTTAATTATCTATAATGTGAATCACTGAATTTTAATCGTCTCATTTGCAGCTTTTGGCACTAGGTGAAAGCTAAAGTTATCGGATATGGGGTTCCGCATTTTACGTAGAAAAATTATTTATGTATTGATTTTTATTTCTAAACTTGTATTTTACATACTGGTATCTTGGATACCAATTTAAGTAAGAATTTAATAATGATAATTGTTATATTTATTTCTTACATATTCGAAAATGTAGAACCGTTCGATAACACAGAATTTACTCTAGAATGAAACATGTTAAATAGCCCATCAACTTTTAATTATTTACGTTTAGTAGAGGTCTGCTTCGGAACCAATGGCCATGTCGCTGACGTCAAAAGGAAATGAAATACAAGGGACTGGAAAAAGCAGTCAGAAAAGAAAGTGGCTCCATGGACAAAGTCACGACGCTCATGGATGTTGAAAAGCTACTCCGTGAATACTGTCACTTACATAGGAATGTGGCAAAAATGGTCACAAGCACCGGTGGCTGCACTCAAGGATGGTAGAGGGAAATGAAGAGGTGATAGTAAATGAAATCTACGAGCTTATCTAACACAAAATCTAAGACCTCGTAATTGTAGAGCATAACCCTAGCGCTATCCTCTAAAACTGCATGGAGAGTTAAAAACACTATAAACATGGTAAACATAAAATAGACAATACATAATACAAATTACAACAGTTTGGGACCCAAGGGACACCACCCACTTCTCTTCTATTCACCAAAGACAGCTTCAAGAACCCCTCAGGGCTTATTTAGAATTGATTCATAATAATAAATGCACTGGCTATCGAAAAATCACTTGATTGGTTATCCATTTCGTTTTCACGATACCGGAGGAACACTGTTCAACTACCGATGTTCCAGTATCGCTTACTTTTCGTTGATCCAGTTCACAATCGCACTAGCGTGCCAATGCCCGATCGTACCTTCACAACTGCCGTAGTCCCCTATAAGTGTATTAATTATTGGGAATAGTTTAAAGGGAGCACTACGTATGTTATATAGAAAGCTACAATCCAATTGAATAGAAACAATTCCTACATTTCTATACGTATTATAAAACAGGAAGATGAGAAAATTAATTTCCAAATTTGAAACGATTTTTTTAAAACTACGTATCTGTTTTCGCCCTTCTGGTCGAAGTATAAATTCAGATATCGTTTGGAAACAAACATGCTGACGTCAAGATGATGCTGTTAAAACCATGTATCGATTTTCGTGTTTCTACTCGTAGTGTAAATTCCGATATCCTTCAGAAACAGACATTCCGATATCTACTATGAGTCGAAATGGTTGCTAAGTCGATACCCACCGTTAGCGCTACGAATTCGACAGCAAACGGCATCGAATCGACATTCATATGTTTGTTGGGTTACTCAGGTAGAGTACATATCAATTTAATTAATGTTACATAAAGTTATTTACAAATTAGATGGGAAGAAATAAAGTGACGTGTTCGGGTATCAAACCTGCATCCATGCAGATATCCTGCGGTCAGGTACATGTACCTTGGCACTGTGCCACCGTAGATGCATTTTGACAAAAAAAAATTTATATTAAACGACTTGGAGATACTTAGGGATATTTTTAAGTGAATGTTACTACTATATAGACAAACACCGCTTTTATAACCAAAATCACAACTTATTCTTATTACAAATTGTACATAAAAAGATGGTCAAATTTTTATAAAATTGTAACTCCTTAAAAATTTCATTCTCTGTGAGTTCATATTAAAGAAAATGTTTTGAGGCCATGACTTAGCTAAATAAAGATGAAAGCTCTGTGATGAAATTTCAATGAATTAATTACAATTTGAACTCTCACTCAGTATATATAAGTGAGTAATTAGTTCACTCGAGTAATGAAGGACCTGAGTTATGAAATGCACCGCGGAGTTATGAAGTATTTTAAAATTTGTTTCAATTATAGAAAACGATATACGTCATGAATTTCGTCCTAGTTCTCACTCAAAGAGCGTAATTTTTTTCCAAGATTTTAATCATAGAAAAGAATCAGTGACCCTGAGCTATGAAGTGGCTCTGAGTTATGAAGAAACAAAAATTTAGAACTCAGGAGTTTCACCATTTTTTTATAAGACTGAAACACACAACAGAAAATATATGCGACTCGTAACAGCTTTTCCATAACTTTTTACACGCATGAAAACACATCGTTTTTATATCTAGATTTATGCATCGTTTTCATAGAAAAATATCTATCTATCGATTTTGTTACTATTTTTCGATGTATTAAATTATATATTGATTCGACATCTAAAATAGAAGGAGATTTATGATATCGATTTCAGGGTTTTTTCATGAATCGATTCGATTGAAATTAATTAATAAATTTAGATATCTGCTGTCCCAGCTTTGAATTCGACATAAGAAGATATCGAATCGATAGACCGTTGTTTATTGGGTACATGTGCTTTTTCAATTCTCACTCTCGTTTTTTTTTACCGCAGTTCAAAATCGAAAATTTATATTTTTTTTTCAATTTTAGTTAGTCATCAAAAAATGCTTATAAAAAACAGAAAGGAAAATTAAAAAAGCTCTCCGTAAAAAAAAGATAAAAATTAAGAACTACTTTTTTTCCAAAACCAAACCCAAAATCAAAAAAAGTTACATGAATAATTTTTTTTTTTTTGCGAAGTTACATATACCTTACAAATTTCAGAACGATTGGTTCAAAAATAAAAAAGTTTTTTCATAAGCTTTTCCTAAACCATTTAACGAAGGGCTATCGCAGTTTTTTTTTAATTAAAAGGTTCTTAATATGTGTTTATAACTAAACAATATTTCAAAAGAGTAAAAAAAAAATACATAAATTACCAGTAAGTGACTGGAAGTTGTCCATATGGATACCAATTTGAAAGTCCCCTCCAAGCAAATTTTTTTATTGCTTGAATCAACGAGGCTAACGTTTCTTATCATTTTACTGCAAACCCCATAAAATTTGATAGCATATTTTTAAATTTATATGCTTTTAAAGATTTTTATAATCCAAACTCTACAAAACCTACTTTACTTCCGACTTTCTAATTTGAGGTGCACCGAACTGCGAGTAGCGAGTATTGAGTCAAAAAATGCGAGTGCGAGTGAAAAAATGCGAGTGCGAGTATAAAACTGCGAGTGACAGTCAAAAAGAGATATTGTGAGTGAGTATTTTGAAATGCGAATGGGAAATTTAAAATGCGAGTGGGAATTTCTAATTTTTTTTATTTTAGACTAGTTAATGTGAATCGTACGTGGTCACCACCTGTGGGTCACATTTATATTATTTGAGTGTGGTTATTGTACTCTAATAGTATTCTCATGGTATAATATTAAAATGCACACTTCAAGATACATAAATCTTTTAGATTTTTGTGACATGAATCCGTTAATGTATTTCACTGTATCCACTAGTTTGTTATACTGCACACTTCATGATTGTTTACTGACCTGGCAGGGGGGTTGGGGAGCGGCACGCCCCCCGATATACGTACTTTTAACAGTATGGGAATTACGTAATCGAAGGCAAAACAGAAAATCCCTCTCACAATTCCCACTCGCAATATTTTTTACTCTCACTCGCAACTCATCACTTGCACAAGCGGAACACTCTTCTAATTTTCAGTCTGAAGAAGAAGAATATACTCCATTTGTTTTGATTGTCTAATAATTCTATTTATTATTCGTTTAAAGGTTCAAATTTGGATAAACTTATTATAGAAACGTTTATATACTTTTAGAAATAATCAAAGGTCCTCTCCAGGCTCCGGGAAAAAAATGAGTTTATTACATAATATTATAGAACTAAGGTCTACGATCATTATTCCGCAAACTGCATAAAATTCCGTTCAGTATATATTTTATTATTTGCTTTTAAATTTTTTAATACTCTGTGAGCAACAATCGAGCGAATCTCCAACCTGACACTAAGAAAGAAGATTGTACACTCTTTGTTTTGACGATCATTATTCTGCAAACCGCATACGATTCGGTTCAGTATATATTTTATAATTTGTTTTAAAGTTTTTTAGTACTCTGTGAGCAACAATGGAGCGAATCACTAATCTGATGCTCAAGAAGAAGATTGTACACTCTTTGTTTTGATTACAAATTTGAATTTTATAAACAAACCATTCATTTTCGGCCATTATTTTAGATATCAATTGTTTTCTAAACTATATAAACGTTTCTATTATAAGTTCATTCAATTTTGAACCTTTACACGAATATTAAATGGATTTTTTAAATCTAATACCTAGCTGAAAATCAAAACAAATGGTGTACATTCTTTTTCTTCAGGCTGAAAATTTCTTAAATTAGTAAGTCGGAAGTAAAATAGGTTTTGTAGAGTTTTGATTCTAAAAATCTTTAAAAGCATATAAAATTAAAAATATGCTACCAAATTCGATGCGGTTTGCAGCAAAATGATAAGAAACATTAGCCTCGTTGAATAAGGCAATAAAAATATTTGCTTGGAGGGGACCTTTAATATCTTAAAAGAAAACCAAAAACGCATTGTTTGTTTAAAAATCTAAATTTGAAATCAAAACAAAGAGTGTACAAACTTCTTTCTCAGCGTCAGGTTAGTGATTCGCTCGATTGTTGCTCACAGAGTATTAAAATACTTTAAAAGCAAATAATAAAATATATACTGAACCGAATTGTATGCTGTTTGCGGGATAATTATCGTAAACCTTTGTTCTAAAATATTATGTAATAAAATCATTTTCTTTCCCAGGAGCCTGGAGAGGACCTTTAAATAAAACTTAGGCTGAATAATGATTATTAAGTATATATACATTTTAACGTGCCCCTAAATTATGGAACCGTGCGATAACATTGAATTTACCCTAAAATGGGACTTGTTGATTTTTAATCCATTTGCCTCTAATAAGCTCATCTGAATATAATTTTGATGCTTATTATAGATACCGATCATACCGTGAAACTATTACCACAAAAATTGTCTCTGTCTTCTATGCCTACGAACGGTTATACGTTTATATTATCGAGACATGTTATTATCACTTTCATAAAAGCGGGGTGTAATTAAAGCGGGACCTGCACAGTGCAACTGTGGGGGCCTGCCTGTATAGTTTTACCACTAAACCATACATGTTTTAGTCTAACCATTGATGACCTACGACAAACTCAGGATGTCAAACTAGTTTTTTCACCAAAAAATTATACCCCAAAATACAAATCGAAAATATTTTAGATTCTAGTCTAAAGTCCAAAGCACAGAACACTGAATAAAAGATGAAGCATAGATCCCATTATATTACTCTGAGTGCCGTTTACAGTGATACTGTGACGTCTTTTCGATAGAGCCAATCAGAGGATTCGTTTCACAAGTAGGTACTGTTTGAGTCCGTTATTTTGAAAACGTAGTACTAGCGAAATCATGAAATGGAGGCAGTTTGTGTTTGCTGCAAAGAAGGTTCACTTTCACTTTAATATTGCTTAGTAGCTGGGCTATAGATAATCGTGTACATTATTTGGTAGGAAGAACATGGCTCCATGAGCCTCCCTCTATTAAAAAAAATGTTCCTTTTTTATAGCCAATCTACCAGCAAAGACAATAAGCTGAGGTAGCATGCACGTTCAAATACATTTATCGAGAGAGCGTTTATAGTGACGTCAGAGATCAATGGACGTGATTGGTTGAACTTATAGGTCTGTGTACACGTTCGATCTGAGCTTCTTCTTATATTCAATGTTCTGTGGTCCAAACTATTCCGCCAAAAAGTATAATTTGCCCAAGGAAGTTCTAAACTTCTCGTGATCTGTGCTTCTAGTGGAGATGAAGGAATTTGGGGTGATCGGATGTGTGCAGCTCTATGGGAACATACTGATATCAAATCGGGTTTTCTGGT
>CANNZV010004112.1:0-47117 GCA_947561585.1 Caprella mutica
CTCCACCAAACAGAATAAAAGTCTCCACCAAACAGAATAAAAGTCTCCACCAAACAGAATAAAATCTCCACCAAACAGAATAAAGTCCCACCAAACAGAATAAAAGTCTCCACCAAACAGAATAAAAGTCTCCACCAAACAGAAATAAAAGTCCTCCACCAAACAGAATAAAAGTCTCCACCAAACAGAATAAAAGTCTCCACCAACAGAATAAAGTCTCCACCAAACAGAATAAAAGTCTCCACCAACAGAATATAAAGTTCCACACAGATAAGCTCCACCAACAGAATAAAAGTCTCACATCCACCAACAGAATAAAAGTCTCCACCAAACAGAATAAAAGTCCTCCACCAAACAGAATAAAAGTCTCCACCAAACAGAATAAAAGTCTCCACCAAACAGAATAAAAGTCTCACCAAACAGAATAAAAGTCTCCACCAAACAGAATAAAAGTCTCCACCAAACAGAATAAAGTCTCCACCAAACAGAATAAAAGTCTCCACCAAACAGAATAAAAGTCTCCACCAAACAGAATAAAAGTCTCCACCAAACAGAATAAAAGTCTCCACCAAACAGAATAAAAGTCTCCACCAAACAGAATAAAAGTCTCACCACCAAACAGAATAAAAGTCTCCACCACACAGAATAAAAGTCTCCACCAAACAGAATAAAAGTCTCCACCAAACAGAATAAAAGTCTCCACCAAACAGAATAAAAGTCTCCACCAAACAGAATAAAAGTCTCCACCAAACAGAATAAAAGTCTCCACCAAACAAAATAAAAGTCTTCACCAAACAAAATAAAAGTCTCCACAAAACAGAATAAAAGTCTCCACCAAACAGAATAAAAGTCTCCACCAAACAGAATAAAAGTCTCCACCAAACATAATAAAAGTCTCCACCAAACAGAATAAAAGTCTCCACCAAACAGAATAAAAGTCTCCACCAAACAGAATAAAAGTCTCCACCAAACAGAATAAAAGTCTCCACCAAACAGAATAAAAGTCTCCACCAAACAGAATAAAAGTCTCCACCAAACAGAATAAAATCTACACAAAACAGGATAAAATACTACTAAACAGAATGAAATAACTACCGAACAGAAAAAAACTACCGAACAGAATAAAATAACTACTGAACAGAATAAAATAACTACCAAACAAATGAAATCTCTACCGAACAGAATAAAATTAAGCTTCTTTTCGCAAACCTAGCTACCTATATATTATTTTACCAAAGATAGTTATCACATTATGATTCCTAATTAGGTTAATGCACTCTTATAATCTAGATATATAGCTCTATTGTTATATAATAGTGGGGTGAACAATTTCTTGGGATGCGACGATTTGCACTGAAAATCATAGATCCTTAAAATTTCATTGACTGGGAGAATTAACTAACCTTGATTGGTTTAACACCTGCGGTTAAAAACTCACCCATTAAACCATCCCTTATGATCGGAAATATGGAACAGTTCGACAACTAAAACTCACCCATTAAACCATCCCTTATGATCGGAAATATGGAACAGTTCGACAACTAAAACTCACCCATTAAACCATCCCTTATGATCGGAAATATGGAACAGTTCGACAACTAAAACTCACCCATTAAACCATCCCTTAAGATCGGAAATATGGAACAGTTAGACAACTAAAATTCACCCATTAAACCATCCCTTATGATCGGAAATATGGAACAGTTCGACAACTAAAACTCACCCATTAAACCATCCCTTATGATCGGAAATATGGAACAGTTCGACAACTAAAACTCACCCATTAATCCATCCCTTATGATCGGAAATATGGAACAGTTCGACAACTAAAACTCACTTATTAAACCATCCCTTATGATCGGAAATATGGAACAGTTCGACAACTAAAACTCACCCATTAAACCCTCCCTTATGATCGGAAATATGGGACAGTTCGACAACTAAACCCCCCCCCCCCCCCATTAAACCATCCCTTATGATCGGAATTATGGAATAGTTCGAAAACTAAAACTCACCCATTAAACCCTCCCTTATGATCGGAAATATGGAACAGTTCGACAACTAAAACTCACCCATTAAACCATCCCTTATGATCGGAAATATGGAACAGTTCGACAACTAAAACTCACTTATTAAACCATCCCTTATGATCGGAAATATGGAACAGTTCGACAACTAAAACTCACCCATTAAACCATCCCTTATGATCGGAAATATGGAACAGTTCGACAACTAAAACTCACCCATTAAACCATCCCTTATGATCGGAAATATGGAACAGTTCGACAACTAAAACTCACCCATTAATCCATCCCTTATGATCGGAAATATGGAACAGTTCGACAACTAAAACTCACTTATTAAACCATCCCTTATGATCGGAAATATGGAACAGTTCGACAACTAAAACTCACCCACTAAACCATCCCTTATGATCAGAAATATGGAACAGTTCGACAACTAAAACTCACCCATTAAACCATCCCTTATGATCGGAAATATGGAACAGTTCGACAACTAAAACTCACCCATTAATCCATCCCTTATGATCGGAAATATGGAACAGTTCGACAACTAAAACTCACTTATTAAACCATCCCTTATGATCGGAAATATGGAACAGTTCGACAACTAAAACTCACCCATTAAACCCTCCCTTATGATCGGAAATATGGGACAGTTCGACAACTAAACCCCCCCCCCCCATTAAACCATCCCTTATGATCGGAATTATGGAATAGTTCGACAACTAAAACTCACCCATTAAACCCTCCCTTATGATCGGAAATATGGAACAGTTCGACAACTAAAACTCACCCATTAAACCCTCCCTTATGATCGGAAATATGGGACAGTTCGACAACTAAACCCCCCCCCCCTCATTAAACCATCCCTATGATCGGAATTATGGAGTAGTTCGACAACTAAAACTCACCCATTAAACCATCCCTTATGATCGGAAATATGGAACAGTTCGACAACTAAAACTCACCCATTAAACCATCCCTTATGATCGGAAATATGGAACAGTTCGACAACTAAAACTCACCCATTAAACCTTCCCTTATGATCGGAAATATGGGACAGTTCGTCAACTAACTAATATTAGGTATCTAGGTATTCCAAGTTAATGTTTACTAATTATTCATAAAATTTAACAAATAGGTACGTAATTATTCTTACTATCCTCACGATATAAGATTATAAATCAGTTAGATTTTAAACAAGGTTGAAAATTACCTATGTACTATTTCAGTCCAACGTAAGCACATCACAAATTATTATAAATCGCATTTCATTTTAAATAAAATAGAGTAGGTAGGTAGTCATTAGTTCAATTGAATTATTTCAAGATTGTATTAAGATATATTTAATGAGTTACCTACCTAGCTACTTTTAACTAATTAAGGAGATATTTAAGTACACGAGCTGTACTAAATTGTACTAATACAAAATTATCATGACATGTAAAATACACATTATTAATTAATTATTACATGCCCAACAAGTGATCCTAGCCCACACTGGAATCTTTGACAAAAAATGTAATATCTGCCGTGCGCCAATGCTCAAAATCACATTAACTATTTGATGGCGTGCGCTAGAAGTTCCCTGAAATGATATATTCATCACAGACGTGCGATTATTCAAATACTTCAGTCTTCAGATGTTATTAAATTACTTCTGAAACACACTGAACGGTCAAAACATTAGATACCTATCTGAAATGTGTCTTTTCTCCCGCAGAGATTTTAATTTGAGAAACAGTTATTCTCCGACTCTTAGTAGCAGATTCGGAATCTCCTGCAGCTAAATTAATGGTAACATAGGAATTGATTAAAGATCTCCCGCAGAGATCTCAAATTTCTAAAATTCAATCAAAAACTCCTGCAGAGAGTCTTGGAAAAATGTTCCATATTCTGCAGACTGGCTGAAAGCAAACCTCATTACATAGCTTCACTGTGACGTCATCAAATCGCATTCATCATAACATATACGTCACAATACCATCACTGAAGTTACTGAACAAGTTCTAAATATCAGAACTTGTTCTCATGTTTTCCTGCCAATTTGCCAGCCTATTTTGAGGCTATTTACAAATTACATAGGTATATAATGTGAAATCGGTATCTGTGTTATTATATTATTAAGAATGTAATATATATGGTAAACCTCTCTTGAATAAAAGTTTCAGATATCTAATCTACAGTTAAGTTTACTGATAATGATGATAGGCTACCTAACAATTTGGTTATTTGGTCAAATTCCACTTTTTTGATCGATAAAAATAAAAGTAAATACCTACAACCAGTTGAACCTTATATCTACCAGTTACCACTTAGGTACCAGGTTATATACAGTAACCAGGCTTCAGGTATCTTTTATACCTATATCGTTCAATAATTATTACCTATATACTCTTTTCTTACATGACCGAGAATGTGGAACTGTTCGATAATTCAGAACTTACCCAATGCACTAGAGAATTATCAAAACAATATACTACGTTGATATAGACTTAGGGTAAGTTCCGAATTACCGGTCAGTTCCACATCTTCGGTCATATAAGAAAAAACGATATTTTGATAATTTTTATTTTAGTTGGTAACTTGGTATCAATGATAGTATCATGGATACCAACTAAAATAAAAATTACATAATACGATCGGAAAATTTAGATTTGAATTTGATAAATTATAAAGCTCTAGTTTAAACATTACTGTTCGTTTAATTATGTATTTTGAGTAATATATTAAACTGATACTACCGTACTTATACCTATAGGGTAAGTTCCAAATTACCGGTCAGTTCCACATCTTCGGTCATATAAAAAAACCTGTATTTTGATAATTATTTAATTTAATTTTAATTGGTATCCATGATACTATCATGGATACCAATTTGTACTTAGGTACCTCAAATAACCATGAATTGGTGCCTACCTAGTTTAAAATATTGTATTAGTTTGGTACATCATACAAAGAAAAATTATTATTTTCCATTTAAACTGGTGATTTTAATAGGTTTTTGTGATACCTGGATACCAATTAAAAATATTAAATGATTTTGTCTTATGTGATCGAAAATGTGGAACTGCTCTCTAATTTGTACATAACTTATCCTATATAGCTACCTACCTACCTGCTTCAATTTATTTAATTTTATTCAGACGTATAATCATCATATATATTATCAAGGTACCATTAGGAAAAAGTTCTTATTTAGTGAATTGAATGACCTAAACATGTTCGATTGAACTGAACATGTTCTGTTTACTTTGAAGTGACCACATCTAATGCCCAATGCCCTAGAGAATCAAAATGTTTTAAATTAATGTGATGTTGTGGTTCTGATTTCTGAACCGTATACAGTGTGTCCGCAAAAATGTATTCACTGCCGTTGATTCTAAAAATTCATCATTTCATGATAATAAGTATATATATTGGTACCATAGATACATAGTCTGTACTCTGTAGATTGATATTAATGAATTACAATTAGTACTTATAAGATATACTTATACTCGATGGCAGTGGATACATTTTTGCGGGCACACTGTATATGCCCCCCCCCCCCTGCATCACTGGCGGGGGGAAGGCGTGCACCCCCCCCCCCCCCCTGATCACTGGAGGGGGGGAGGCGTGCGCCGTTCACCCCACTTCCAATGTGCCGTGCACTACAATGTGCCGTGCTGGTGAAGGTGTCAAAGATTCCAGTGATTCCTAGCTAGGTACTTCAGCTTAATTCTGAAAAGCTACTGTAGCCTTAGTAGGTACCTAGTACTTATCTATTTATTTAAAAAAACCGTTCAAGAGAAAATATAAATTTATAAGTTCTCAGCCCTTAAATATTTCCGTAAAGATTGTAGAGACCTAGGTACCTAGGTATTAATTTCGTAAATAATTAGGAAAAAGCATTAGGGTAAGTTCAGAGTAATCGACAATGTAGAGGTAGGTAATGAAAAGATTGAAAAGATGTTAAGATAGCCTATCATGATAGCATCTTCAATCATTTTATTTCTGTTCTATTTTTATATTGTTTTCGATAATAGGTAGGTATGGTACAGTTCGATTAATCTGAACTCATTTGAACTAGGCTAAGTAGCCTATTTTTTTATCGTACTACCTAGGTAGGTATTTCAATATCGAAACAGAAAAGTTAATAGCTACTGAAAGTGAAACAATTTATTATTCGTATTATGTTACAATTCAACGGAAAAATCCAGGCTAACAGCCAACAAGTGCTTAATTATCTCGAATTTTATTGATATAATGCTAGGAATTCTTTAAACTGTTTAAAATCAATCTTTTCACTAACCTTATCAACAGCTAGAAGTTTTGACTAGTTGAGAAACCAGAAGTCTCTCTGCATCATTTAGAAGACTATAGAATGAAAAATTCAAAAATAAACACTCTTTATGAAAATAGAATAGAGTGAACCTGGAAATAAAAAAAATAAGCACTTGGCTTCGCAGCGGAACACACACCTTATGTCCTCACGATTAGAAGTCAGTAATTGAACTGACCTTGAACTGTCTCTTTGAGTCTTCACTAAAACTAATAGCTACCGCCTAACTAGTAACTATATTGCATGAATAGAAGAAAATTTAATCCAAAATAAGTATAATTATGCTCATCTATATAATATAATTATTTGTTTCTGTAGAAATTGTAGCAATATAACTCACTAAAGCCCAGCTTACACGCTACAACTAATTGTTACTACCTATTCATATTAGGCAGATTGTAGCAATTTGTTGAATGGTTGTTTAACACGCAACAACTTCTAATACCTGCAATATTCTTAGTCTTAAAATACTCTAATAGAGGAAACATTGGATCTTACTGTCATATGACGAATCTAACTTCTTATATTACCTTTCAAATTTTAACATATGGAAGATCCTTCTTGTTCCTATCAAAGTATTAGTTTGATTTTTTTTTGGTTTTTGATAAAAACCTTAAAACCTCTTCAACAGCCGATATGAATAGACCCAGATTGTAACAATTTATTGGAACCTCGGTTAAACGTTGTAGTTACAATTTGTATAAATTTATAAAATTAGTAATTTTGGTTACAATTAATTTGGTTGGATTTGGCATTAACTTATAATAAAGCGAATGGAAAAAAATTAATTGAATTGAAAATTCAATCACGAGTAATATTAATGATACAATTAGGTACATGAATAAAATAATGATTTTGAGTGGTAAATATGAATTGAAGAGAAGGAGCCTGCAAATATCAAAAATAAACTTAAATTTAATTGCACAGAACATAGATTACCATAGAAGAATTCGACAATAAAAATTATTCAAATAATAGCAAAATATAGAATATATGATACATTGATACAACTTCATTGAAAAAGAAATAATGTATATGAAAAAAAAACAGGTGCAAATTGAAGAAGATAAGAAAACCTTCGAATTTGTTGAGTCACTATAGAGACAACTGACAGCAATCACTGTAGAGACAACTGACAGCAGTCACTGTAGAGATAACTGACAGCAGTCACTGTAGAGAAAACTTACAGTAACAACTGTAGAGACAACTGATAGTAGTCACTGTAGAGATAGCTGAGAGCAGTCACTGTAGAGACAACTGAAACCAGTAACTGTAGAGACAACTGACAGCAGTCACTGTAGAGACAACTGACAGCAGTCACTGTAGAGACAACTGACAGCAGTCACTGTAGAGATAACTGACAGCATTCACTTTAGAGACAAGTGACAGTAGTCACTGTAGAGACAACTGATAGTAGTCACTGTAGAGATAGCTGAGAGCAGTCACTGTAGAGACAACTGAAACAAGTAACTGTAGAGACAACTGACAGCAGTCACTGTAGAGACAACTGACAGCAGTCACTGTAGAGACAACTGACAGCAGTCACTGTAGAGACAACTAACATCAGTCACTGTAAAGATGACTGACAGCATTCACTTTAGAGACAAGTGACAGTAGTCACTGTAGAGACAACTGACATCAGTCACTGTAGAGATGACTGACATCAGTCACTGTAGAGATGACTGACAACATTCACTATAGAGACATCTGACGGCAGTCACTGTAGAGACAACTGACAGCAGTCACTGTAGAGACAACTGACAGCAGTCACTGTAGAGACAACTAACATCAGTCACTGTAAAGATGACTGACAGCATTCACTTTAGAGACAAGTGACAGTAGTCACTGTAGAGACAACTGACATCAGTCACTGTAAAGATGACTGACATCAGTCACTGTAGAGATGACTGACAACATTCACTATAGAGACATCTGACGGCAGTCACTGTAGAGACAACTGACAGCAGTCACTGTAGAGACAACTGACAGCAGTCACTGTAGAGACAACTGACAGCAGTCACTGTAGAAATATAAGACAGCATTCACTTTAGAGACAATAAATAACAGTCACTGTAGAGATAACAGACAGCAGTCACTGTAGAGATAATAAACAACAGTCACTGTAGAGATGACAGACAGTAGTCACTGTTGAGACATCTGACAGCAGTCACTGTAGAGATGGAAAACAGAAGTCATTTTAGAGACATCTGACAGTAATCACTGTAAAGATGACAGACAGTAGTCACGGTGGAGATAACTGACAGCAGTCACTGTAGAGATGACTGACAGTAGTCACTGTAGAGACAACTGACAGCAGTCACTGTTAAGACAACTTACAGCAGTCACTTTAAAGACAACTGACAGCAGTCACTGTAGAGATAACTAACAGCAGTCACTTTAGAGATAATAAACAACAGTCACTATAGAGAAAACTGATAGCAATCACTATAGAGATAACTGACAGCAGTCACTGTGAAGATAACTAATAACTCTCACTGTACAGATATCAAACAACAGTAACTTTAGAGATAGCAAACAACAGTCACTGTAGAGATAACTAACAGCAGTAACTGTGGAGATAACTGACAACAGTCTCTGAAGAGATAACTGACGGCAGTCACTGTAGAAATAAAAGACAGCAGTCACTGTAGAGATAACTGAAAGCAATCGCTGTAGAGATAATTGACAGCAGTCACTGTAGAGATAACAAACAACAGTCACAGTAGAGACATCAAACAACAGTCACTGTAGAGATAACTGAGAGCAGTCACTGTAGAGATAACAGACATCAGTCACTGTAGAGATAACTGTCAGCAGTCACTGTTGAGATAAAGGTCAGAAGTCACTGTAGAGACAACTAGCTGACTGCAGTCACTGTAGAGATAACAGACATCAATCACTGTAGAGATAACTGTCAGCAGTCACTGTTGAGATAAAGGTCAGAAGTCACTGTAGAGACAACTGACTGCAGTCACTGTAGAGATAACTGGAAGCAATCACTGTAGAGATAACTGACAGCAGTCAAAGTAGAGATATCAAACAACCGTAACTGAAGAGATAACTGACTTAAGTCACTGTAGAGATAACTGACAGCAGTCACTGTAGAGATAACAGACATCAGTCACTGTAGAGATAAATGTCAGCAGTCACTGTTGAGGTAACTGACAGCAATCACTGTAGAGATAAAAGACAGCAGTCACTGTAGAGACAACTGACAGCAATCACTGTAGAGACAACTGACAGTCACGGTTGAGATAACTGACAGCAGTCACTGTAGAGATGACTGACAACAGTCACTACATGTAGAGATAACAGACATCAGTCACTGTAGAGATAACTGGAAGCAATCACTGTAGAGATAACAAACAACAGTCACTGTAGAGATAACTGACAGCAGTCACTGAAGAGATAACTGACAAAAGTCACTGTAGAGATAACTGACAGCAGTCACTGTAGAGATGACAGACATCAGTCACTGTAGAGATAAATGTCAGCAGTCACTGTTGAGATAAATGACAGCAATCACTGTAGAGATAACAGACATCAGTCACTGTAGAGATAACAGACAGCAGTCACTGTAGAGACTACTAACAGCCAGAACTGTAGAGATAACCGACAGCAGTCACGGTTGAGATGACTGACAACAGTCACTGTATAGACAACTGACAACAGACACCGCAGAGATAACTGACAGCAGTGTAGAGACAACTGACAGCAGTTGCTGTAGAACAGACAGCATTCACTCAAGAGACATCTGACAGCATTCACTTTAAAGACATCTGACAGCATTCACTGTAGAGAAAACTGACAGTAACCACTGTAGAGACAACTGATAGTAGTCACTGTAGAGATAGCTGACAGCAATCACTGTAGAGACAACTGAAACCAGTAACTGTAGAGACAACTGACAGCAGTCACTGTAGAGACAACTGACAGCAGTCACTGTAGAGACAACTGACAGCAGTCACTGTAGAGAAAACTAACATCAGTCACTGTAAAGATGACTGACAGCATTCACTTTAGAGACAAGTGACAGTAGTTACTGTAGAGACAACTGACATCAGTCACTGTAGAGATGACTGACATCAGTCACTATAGAGATAACTGACAACAGTCACTGTGAAGATAACTAATAACTGTCACTGTACAGATATCAAACAACAGTAACTTTAGAGAAAGCAAACAGCAGTCACTGTAGAGATAACTGACAGCAGTAACTGTAGAGATAACTGACAACAGTCTCTGTAGAGATAACTGACGGCAGTCACTGTAGAAATAAAAGACAGCAGTCACTGTAGAGGTAACTGAAAGCAATCGCTGTAGAGATAATTGACAGCAGTCACTGTAGAGATAACAAACAACAGTCACAGTAGAGACATCAAACAACAGTCACTGTAGAGATAACTGAGAGCAGTCACTGTAGAGATAACAGACATCAGTCACTGTAGAGATAACTGTCAGCAGTCACTGTTGAGATAAAGGTCAGAAGTCACTGTAGAGACAACTTGAAGCAATCACTGTAGAGATAACTGACAGCAGTCAAAGTGGAGATATCAAACAAACTGAAGAGATAACTGACATAAGTCACTGTAGAGATAACTGACAGCAGTCACTGTAGAGATAACACACATCAGTCACTGTAGAGATAAATGTCAGCAGTCACTGTTGAGATAACTGACAGCAATCACTGTAGAGATAACAAACAGCAGTCACTGTAGAGACAACTGACAGCAATCACTGTAGAGACAACTGACAGTCACGGTTGAGATAACTGACAGCAATCACTGTAGAGATGACTGACAACAGTCACTACATGTAGAAAAAACAGACATCAGTCACTGTAGAGATAACTGACAGCAAACACTGTTGAAATAAAGGTCAGAATTCACTGTAGAGACAACTGACTGAAGTCACTGTAGAGATAACTGGAAGCAATCACTGTAGAGATAACAAACAACAGTCACTGTAGAGATAACTGACAGCAGTCACTGAAGAGATAACTGACAAAAGTCACTGTAGAGATAACTGACAGCAGTCACTGTAGAGATGACAGACATCAATCACTGTAGAGATAAATGTCAGCAGTCACTGTTGAGATAAATGACAGCAATCACTGTAGAAATAACAGACATCAGTCACTGTAGATATATCAGTCAGCATTCACTTTAGAGACAATAAACAAAAGTCACTGTAGAGTTAACAGACAGCAGTCACTGTAGAGATAATAAACAACAGTCACTGTAGAGATGACAGACATTAGTCACTGTTGAGACATCTGACAGCAGTCACTGTAGAGATGGAAAAAAGTAGTCATTTTAGAGACATCTGACAGCAATCACTGTAAAGATGACAGACACTAGTCACGGTGGAGATAACTGACAGCAGTCACTGTAGAGATGACTGACAGTAGTCACTGTAGATATATCAGTCAGCATTCACTTTAGAGACAATAAACAAAAGTCACTGTAGAGTTAACAGACAGCAGTCACTGTAGAGATAATAAACAACAGTCACTGTAGAGATGACAGACATTAGTCACTGTTCAGACATCTGACAGCAGTCACTGTAGAGATGGAAGAAAGTAGTCATTTTAGAGACATCTGACAGCAATCACTGTAAAGATGACAGACAGTAGTCACGGTGGAGATAACTGACAGCAGTCACTGTAGAGATGACTGACAGTAGTCACTGTAGAGACAACTGACAGCAGTCACTGTAAAGACAACTTACAGCAGTCACTGTAAAGACAACTGACAGCAGTCACTGTAGATATATTTAACAGCAGTCACTTTAGAGATAACAAACAACAGTCACTATAGAGATAACTGATAGCAATCACTATAGAGATAACTGACAACAGTCACTGTGAAGATAACTAATAACAGTCACTGTACAGATATCAAACAACAGTAACTTTAGAGATAGCAAACAACAGTCACTGTAGAGATAACTGACAGCAGTAACTGTAGAGAAAACTGACAACAGTCACTGTGAAGATAACTAATAACAGTCACTGTACAGATATCGAACAACAGTAACTTTAGAGATAACAGACATCAGTCACTGTTGAGATAAAGGTCAGAAGTCACTGTAGAGACAACTTGAAGCAATCACTGTAGAGATAACTGACAGCAGTCAAAGTGGAGATATCAAACATACTGAAGAGATAACTGACATAAGTCACTGTAGAGATAACGTACAGCAGTCACTGTAGAGATAACACACATCAGTCACTGTAGAGATAAATGTCAGCAGTCACTGTTGAGATAACTGACAGCAATCACTGTAGAGATAACAGACAGCAGTCACTGTAAAGACAACTGACAGCACTCACTGTAGAGACAACTGACAGTCACGGTTGAGATAACTGACAGCAATCACTGTAGAGATGACTGACAACAGTCACTACATGTAGAGATAACAGACATCAGTCACTGTAGAGATAACTGTCAGCAAACACTGTTGAAATAAAGGTCAGAAGTCACTGTAGAGACAACTGACTGAAGTCACTGTAGAGATAACTGGAAGCAATCACTGTAGAGATAACAAACAACAGTCACTGTAGAGATAACTGACAGCAGTCACTGAAGAGATAACTGACAAAAGTCATTCTAGAGATAACTGACAGCAGTCACTGTAGAGATGACAGACATCAATCACTGTAGAGATAAATGTCAGCAGTCACTGTTGAGATAAATGACAGCAATCACTGTAGAAATAACAGACATCAGTCACTGTAGAGATAACAGACAGCAGTCACTGTATAGACAACTGACAACAGACACCGCAGAGATAACTGACAGCAGTGTAGAGACAACTGACAGCAGTTGCTGTAGAACAGACAGCATTCAATTAAGAGACATCTGACAGCATTCACTTTAAAGACATCTGACAGCATTCACTTTAGAGACAAGTGACAGCAGTCACTGTAGAGACAACTGACAGCATTCACTTTAGAGACATCAGACAGAATTCACTTTAGAGACAACTGACAGCAGTCAATGTAGAGACAACTGACATCAGTCAATGTAGAGACAACTGACATCAGTCATTGTAGATAAAACTGACAGTAGTCAATGTAGAGATAACTGACAGTAATCACTGTAGAGACAACTGACAGCAGTCAATGTAGAGACAACTGACATCAGTCATTGTAGATAAAACTGACAGTAGTCAATGTAGAGATAACTGACAGTAATCACTGTAGAGATAACTGACAGCAGTCACTGTAGAGACAACAGACAGCAGTCATTGTAGATAAAACTGACAGTAGTCAATGTAGAGATAACTGACAGCAGTCAATGTATAGATAACAGTCAGCAGTCACTGTAGAGACAATCGACATCAGTCACTGTAGAGACAACTGACAACAGTCACTGTAGAGATAACTGAATGCAATCGCTGTAGAGATAATTGACAACAGTCACTGTAGAGACAACTGACAACAGTCACTGTAGAGATAACTGAATGCAATCGCTGTAGAGATAATTGACAACAGTCACTGTAGATATATCAAACAACAGTCACTGTAGAGATAGCTGACAACAGTCACTGTAGGGATAACTGACAGCAGTCACTGTAGAGATGATGACTGACAGCATTCACTTTAGAGACAAGTGACAGCAGTCACTGTAGAAATAACAGGAAGCATTCACTTTAGAGACATCAGACAGCATTCACTTATGAGACGTCTGACAGCATTCACTTTAGAGACGAGTGACAGAAGTCACTGTAGAGACAACTGGCAGCAGTCACTGAAGAGACAACTGACATCAGTTACTGTAGAGACAACTGACAGCAGCCACTGTAGATATATCAATCAGCATTCACTTTAGAGACAATAAACAACAGTCACTGTAGAGATGACAGACAGCAGTCACTGTAGAGATAATAAACAACAGTCACTGTAAAGATGACAGACATAGTCACTGTTGAGAAATCTGACAGCAGTCACTGTAGAGATAGAAGACAGTAGTCATTTTAGAGACATCTGACAGCATTCACTTTAGAGATAACTGACAGCAGTCACTGTAGAGACAACTGTTATCAGTCACTGTAGAGATGACTGGCAGCATTCACTTCAGAGACAAGTGACAGCAGTCACTGTAGAGATGACTGACAGCATTCACTTTAAAGACAAGTGACAGCAGTCACTGTAGAGATAGAAGACAGTAGTAATTTTAGAGACATCTGATAGCAGTCACTGTAGAGATGACAGACAGTAGTCACGGTGGAGATAACTGACAGCAGTCGCTGTAGAGATAACTGACAGCAGTCACTGTAGAGACAACTGACAGCAATCACTGTAGAGACAACTAACAGCAGTATCTGTAGAGATAACCGACAGCAGTCACGATTGAGATAACTGACAGCAGTCACGTTGAGATGACTGACAACAGTCACTACATGTAAAGATAACAGACAGCAGTTACTGTAGGGATAACTGATAGCATTCACTTTAGAGACATCTGACAGCATTCACTTTAGAGACATCTGACAGCATTCACTTTAGAGACATCTAACAGCATTCACTTTAGAGACAAGTGACAGCAGTCACTACAGAGACAACTGACAGCAGTCACTGTAGAGACAACTGACAGCAGTCACTGTAGAGACAACTGACATCAGTCACTGTAGAGATGACCAACAGCATTCACTTTAGAGACAAGTGACATTTGTCACTTTAGAGACATCTGACAGCATTCACTTTAGAGACAACTGACAGCAGTCACTGTAGAGACAACTAACATCACTCACTGTAGAGATGACTGACAGCATTCACTTTAGAGACATCTGACAGCAGTCACTGTAGAGACAACTGACAGCAGTCACTGTAGAGACAACTAACATTAGTCACTGTAGAGAAGACCGACAGCAGTCACTGCAGAGATAATAAACAACAGTCACTGTATAGATGACAGACAGTAGTCACTGTTGAGACATCTGACAGAAGTCAGAGTAGAGATGACAGACAGAAGTCACGGTTGAGATAACTGACAGCAGTCACTGTAGAGATGACGGACAGTAGTCACTGTAGAGAAAACTGACAACAGTCACTGTAGAGATAACTGAAAGCAATCGCTGAAGAAATAATTGACAGCAGTCACTGTAGATATATCAAACAGTCACTGTAGAGATAACTGACAGCAGTAAATGCAGAGATAACAAACAACTGTCACTGTAGAGATAACTGACAGCAGTCACTGTAGAGATAACTGACAGCAGTCACTGTAGAGATAATTGACAGCAGTCACTGTAGAAATAACTGACAACTGTCACTATAGAGGTAACTGACAGCAGTCACTGTAGAGATAACTGAAAGCTTTTACTCAGGCAGCTTGCTATGAAAGCTTTTACGCAGACAGCTTGCTATGAAAGCTTTTACTCAGGCAGCTTGCAATGAAAGCTTTTACTCAGACAGCTTGCAATGAAAGCTTTTACTCAGGCAGCTTGCAATGAAAGCTTTTACTCAGACAGCTTGCTATGAAAGCTTTTACGCAGACAGCTTGCAATGAAAGCTTTTATGCAGACAGCTTGCAATGAAAGCTTATACGCAGACAGCTTGCAATGAAAGCTTTTACGCAGACAGCTTGCTATGAAAGCTTTTACGCAGACAGCTTGCAATGAAAGATAATACGCAGGCAGTTTTCAAATAAAGGTTATACGCAGGAAGCTTTCAAATAATGGTTATACGCAGGCAGCTTGCAATAAAAAGCTTATACGCAGGCAGCTTGCAAAGAAAGCTTATACGCGGGCAGCTTGCAAAGAAAGATTATACATGGGCAGCTTGCAAAGAAATCTTATACGCAGGCAGCTTGCAATGAAAGCTCATAATTATGCAGGCAGCTCACAATGAAAGCTTATACTCAGGCATCTTTTAAGGAAAGCTTATACGCAGGCAGCTCTCAATGAAAGCTTATACGCAGGCATTTTTTAAGGAAATCTTATACGCAGGCAGCTTGCAATGAAAGCTTATACGCAGGCAGCTTGCAATGAAAGCTTACTTTGTGGGCATCTAGTGATAGCTTTTTCCTAGGATTTTTTATGTAGCTTGAACCTGGGACTTTTACGCAGAGATTATACGCCAGGAGCTTTACTTAGAACTTAAACCCGGGAGCTTCAACGAGAGCCTATATCCCGGGTTCTCATGCTTAAATATTATTGCTGACTCTTTTCCATAGAAAACCAATAGAATTATGATTATTGAATCATGTAATACCATAGTTTGATATATTTTGTCTGCTTTACATCTGCTACATTGTTCAATATATTTAGTATAACAATTTATAAGTCCTTTGTACATAATTATTCATTTATAACAGTTGAACCACTCACGATTTCTAAATGGTTTCAGAGTGAAATGAGATACTGCAAGAAAATTGTAATAGAGAGAAGGCAGTATTGGAGAGGGAACCATAACGTTATTAAAATAGTGACAGAGTAGTAACAGTAAAAAGAAAAAAGCAACTGTATAATTGAGAGAATTCAAAATAAAATCTTTAATAAAGTGATGGGAATAAATAATTGGTATTGAGAGCAGAGTGAAAGACGTCAACAGTTAGATAACAGAAAAAGTGGATTTCATCAGATACAGGTAACATACCGTTGAAATACCTTTTTCATGTCTAAAAATAAATTTATTCATCTATATATATATGTCCAGCTATCTTCAGTCTCAAGTACAGTTATTGGCCGGCAAGTCCACTTAAATGGTCTGTTACTATAACTAATTTATTACAGTTTCTTTTCTGTTACTGTTTTCCCTCTCTCTTACTATTACATCATTGATACCGTTACATGCATTATTTTCATATACTCTTACTCTCACCTTACCAATGGATGCATCCATTTTTATTGATACAAATTCTTCCCCACCTTATCACCTTATCGGCCTAATAAGTGGATTTTACTGAGTACACGTAACATGCCATTGAAGTAATAGTACATTTATTCGGTCATGAAGAGTTGAATTGCTTGACTGCTCTTGTTAATTATCTTCATAATTCTTTTTTGATTGCTCAATTTAAATTGAAAGAAATTGTCTCCTTTATCAGATTTTTTTTGACCTAATTAACCACAGTTCTATAAATAAATTAGATTTTGAGTGACCATAATTTCTCTTGAGATAACAGACAGCAGTCACTGTAGAGACAACAGACATCAGTCACTGTACAGACGTCTGACAGCATTCACTTTAGAAACGAGTGGCAGAAGTCACTGTAGAGACAACTGACAGCAGCCATTGTAGATAAAACTCACAGTAGTCAATGTAGAGATAACTGACAGCAGTCAATGTATAGATAACAGACAGCAGTCACTGTAGAGACAATCGAAAACAGTCACTGTAGAGACAACAGACAGCAGTCATTGTAGATAAAACTGATAGCAGTCACTGTAGAGATAACTGACGGCAGTCACTTTAGATATATCAAACAACAGTCACTGTAAACAACAGTCTTTGTAGAGATAACCGAAAACAGTCACTGTAGAGATAAATGACAGCTGTCACTGTTTAGATAACTGACAGCAGTCACTGTTGAGATAACTGACAGCAGCCACGTTGATATGACTGACAACAGACACTGTAGAGATAACTGGCAGCAGTCACTTTAGGGATAACTGACAGCAGTCACTGTAGAAACAACTGACAGCAGTCACTGTAGAGATAACAAACAACAGTCACTGTAGAGATATCACACAACAGTCACTGTAGAGATAACTGAAAGCAATCACTGTAGAGATAACTGACAGCAGTCACTGTAAAGATAAGAAACAACAGTCACTGTAGAGCAGTCACTGTAGAGATATCAAATAACAGTCACTGTAGAGATAACTGACAACTGTCACTTTAGAGATAACTGACAGCAGTCACTCTAGAGATAACTGACAAAAGTTACTGTAGAGATAACTGACAGCAGTCACTATAGAGATAACTGACAGCAGTCACTGTAGAGATATCAAACAACAGTCACTGTAGAGATAACAGACAACATTCACTGTAGAGATCACTGACAGCAGTCACTGTAGAAATAACTGAAAGCAGTCATTGTTGAGATAACTGAAAGCAATTACTGTAAAGATAACTGACAACAGTCACTGTTGAGATAACTGACAGCAATAACTGTAGAGATAACTGACAGCAGTAACTGTAGAGATAACAAACAACAATCACTGTAGAGATGTCAAACAACAGTCACTGTAGAGATAACTGACAACAGTCACTGTAGAGATAACTGACAGCAGTCACTGTAGAGATAACTGACAGCAGTCACTGTAGAAATAACTGAAAGCAGTCATTGTAGAGATAACAGAAAGCAATTACTGTAGAGATAACTGACAACAGTCACTGTTGAGATAACTGACAGCAATAACTGTAGAGATAACTGACAGCAGTAACTGTAGAGATAACAAACAACAATCACTGTAGAGATGTCAAACAACAGTCACTGTAGAGATAACTGACAACAGTCACTGTAGAGATAACTGACAGCAGTCACTGTAGAGATAACTGACAGCAGTCACTGTAGAAATAACTGACAACAGTCACTGTAGAGATAACTGAAAGCAGTCACTGTAGAGATAACTGAAAGCAATCACTGTAGAGATAACTGACAGCAGTCACTGTAGATATAACAAACAACAGTCACTGTAGAGATATCAAACAACAATCACTGTAGAGATAACTGACAACAGTCACTGTAGAGATAACTGACAGCAGTCAATGTAGAGATAACTGTCAGCAGTCACTGTTGAGATAACTGACAGCAGTCACTGTAGAGTCAACTGACAGTAGTCCCTTTAGAAACAAATAACAGCAGTCGCTGTAGAGATAATTGACAGCAGTCACTGTAGACACAACTGACAGCAATCACTGTAGAGACAATTTACAGCAGTCACTTTAGAGACAACTGACAGCAGTCACTGTACAGATACCAGACAGTAGTAAATATAGAAATAACTGAAAGCAGCCACTTTGGAAACAACTTACAGCAGTCATTGTAGATATAACTAACAGTAGTAGATGTAGAGTTAACTGACAGCAGTCACTGTTGAGATAACTGACAGTAGTCACTTTAGATACAACTGACAGCAGTCACTGTAGATATAACCAACTGCAGGAATATTCAGGAAACTTCTACTGAGAGCTTATACGCAGGCAGCTTGCAATGAAAGCTTATACTCAGGCAGCTTGCAATGAAAGCTTATACTCAGGCAGCTTGCAATGAAAGCTTGTACGCTGACAGCTTGCTATGAAAGCTTTTACGCAGACAGCTTGCAATGAAAGCTTATACACAGGCAGCGTGCAATGAAAGCTTTTACGCAGGCAGCCTTCAAAAAAAGCTTGTACGCAGGCAGCTTGCAATAAAAAGCTTATACGCAGGCAGCTTGCAATGAAAGCTTGTACGCTGACAGCTTGCTATGAAGCTTTTACGCAGACAGCTTGCAATGAAAGCTTATACACAGGCAGCGTGCAATGAAAGCTTTTACGCAGGCAGCCTTCAAAAAAAGCTTGTACGCAGGCAGCTTGCAATAAAAAGCTAATACGCAGGCAGCTTGCAATGAAAGCTTGTACGCTGACAGCTTGCTATGAAAGCTTTTACGCAGACAGCTTGCAATGAAAGCTTATACACAGGCAGCGTGCAATGAAAGCTTGTACGCAGGCAGCTTTCAAAACAAGCTTGTACGCAGGCAGATTGCAATAAAAAGTTAATACGCAGGCAGCTTGCAATAAAAAGCTAATACGCAGGCAGCTTGCTATGAAAGCTTTTACGCAGACAGCTTGCAATGAAAGCTTTTACGCAGGCAGCCTTCAAAAAAAGCTTGTACGCAGGCAGCTTGCAATAAATAGCTTATACGCAGGCAGCTTGCAATGAAAGCTTATACGCAGGCAGCTTGCAATGAAAGCTTATACGCAGGCAGCTCTCAATGAAAGCTTATACGCAGGCATTTTTTAAGGAAAGCTTATACGCAGGCAGCTTGCAATGAAAGCTTACTTTGTGGGCATCTAGTGATAGCTTTTTCCTAGGATTTTTTATGTAGCTTGAACCTGGGACTTTTACTCAGAGATTATACGCCAGGAGCTTTACTTAGAACTGAAACCCGGGAGCTTTAACGAGAGCCTATATCCCGGGTTCTCATGCTTAAATATTATTGCTGACTCTTTTCCATAGAAAACCAATAGAATTATGATTATTGAATCATGTAATACCATAGTTTGATATATTTTATCTGCTTTACATCTGCTACATTGTTCAATATATTTAGTATAACAATTTATAAGTCCTTTGTACATAATTATTCATTTATAACAGTTGAACCACTCACGATTTCTAAATGGTTTCAGAGTGAAATGAGATACTGCAAGAAAATTGTAATAGAGAGAAGGCAGTATTGGAGAGGGAACCATAACGTTATTAAAATAGTGACAGAGTAGTAACAGTAAAAAGAAAAAAGCAACTGTATAATTGAGAGAATTCAAAATATAATCTTTAATAAAGTGATGGGAATAAATAATTGGTATTGAGAGCAAAGTGAAAGACGTCAACAGTTAGATAACAGAAAAAGTGGATTTCATCAGATACAGGTAACATACCGTTGAAATACCTTTTTCATGTCTAAAATTAAATTTATTCATCTATTTATATATGTCCAGCTATCTTCAGTCTCAAGTACAGTTATTGGCCGGCAAGTCCACTTAAATGATCTGTTACTATAACTAATTTATTACAGTTTCTTTTCTGTTACTGTTTTCCCTCTCTCTTACTATTACATCATTGATACCGTTACATGCATTATTTTCATATACTCTTACTCTCACCTTACCAATGGATGCATCCATTTTTATTGATACAAATTCTTCCCCACCTTATCACCTTATCGGCCTAATAAGTGGATTTTACTGAGTACACGTAACATGCCATTGAAGTAATAGTTTATCTATTCGGTCATGAAGAGTTGAATTGCTTGACTGCTCCTGTTAATTATCTTCATAATTCTTTTTTGATTGCTCAATTCAAATTGAAAGAAATTGTCTCCTATATCAGATTTTTTTTGACCTAATTAACCACAGTTCTATAAATAAATTAGATTTTGAGTGACCTTAATTTCTCTTGAGATAACAGACAGCAGTCACTGTAGAGACAACAGACAGCAGTCACTGTAGAGACAACAGACAGCAGTCATTGTAGATAAAACTGACAGTAGTCAATGTAGAGATAACTGACAGCAGTCAATGTATAGATAACAGACAGCAGTCACTGTAGAGACAATCGAAAACAGTCACTGCAGAGACAACTGACAGCAGTCACTGTAGAAATAACAGACAGCATTCACTTTAGAGACATCAGACAGCATTCACTTAAGAGACGTCTGACAGCATTCACTTTAGAAACGAGTGGCAGAAGTCACTTTAGAGACAACTGACAACAGTTACTGTAGAGACAATTGACATCAGTCACTGTAGAGACAACTGACATCAGTCACTGTAGAGACGTCTGACAGCATTCACTTTAGAAACGAGTGGCAGAAGTCACTGTAGAGACAACTGACAGCAGCCATTGTAGATAAAACTCACAGTAGTCAATGTAGAGATAACTGACAGCAGTCAATGTATAGATAACAGACAGCAGTCACTGTAGAGACAATCGAAAACAGTCACTGTAGAGACAACAGACAGCAGTCATTGTAGATAAAACTGACAGCAGTCACAGTAGAGATAACTGACGGCAGTCACTTTAGATATATCAAACAACAGTCACTGTAAACAACAGTCTTTGTAGATATAACCGAAAACAGTCACTGTAGAGATAAATGACAGCTGTCACTGTTAAGATAACTGACAGCAGTCACTGTTGAGATAACTGACAGCAGCCACGTTGATATGACTGACAACAGACACTGTAGAGATAACTGACAGCAGTCACTTTAGGGATAACTGACAGCAGTCACTGTAGAAACAACTGACAGCAGTCACTGTAGAGATAACAAACAACAGTCACTGTAGAGATATCACACAACAGTCACCGTAGAGATAGCTGAAAGCAATCACTGTAGAGATAACTGACAGCAGTCACTGTAAAGATAAGAAACAACAGTCACTGTAGAGCAGTCACTGTAGAGATATCAAACAACAGTCACTGTAGAGATAACTGACAGCAGTCACTCTAGAGATAACTGACAAAAGTTACTGTAGAGATAACTGACAGCAGTTACTATAGAGATAACTGACAGCATTCACTGTAGAGATATCAAACAACAGTCACTGTAGAGATAACTGACAACATTCACTGTAGAGATAACTGACAGCAGTCACTGTAGAAATAACTGAAAGCAGTCATTGTAGAGATAACTGAAAGCAATTACTGTAGAGATAACTGACAACAGTCACTGTTGAGATAACTGACAGCAATAACTGTAAAGATAACTGACAGCAGTAACTGTAGAGATAAAAAACAACAATCACTGTAGAGATGTCAAACAACAGTCACTGTAGAGATAACTGACAGCAGTCACTGTAGAGATAACTGACAGCAGTCACTGTAGAGATAACTGACAACAGTCACTGTAGAGATAACTGAAAGCAGTCACTGTAGAGATAACTGAAAGCAATCACTGTAGAGATAACTGACAGCAGTCACTGTAGATATAACAAACAACAGTCACTGTAGAGATATCAAACAACAATCACTGTAGAGATAACTGACAACAGTCACTGTAGAGATAACTGACAGCAGTCAATGTAGAGATAACTGTCAGCAGTCACTGTTGAGATAACTGACAGCAGTCACTGTAGAGTCAACTGACAGTAGTCCCTTTAGAAACAAATAACAGCAGTCGCTGTAGAGATAATTGACAGCAGTCACTGTAGACACAACTGACAGCAATCACTGTAGAGACAATTTACAGCAGTCACTTTAGAGACAACTGACAGCAGTCACTGTACAGATACCAGACAGTAGTAACTATAGAAATAACTGAAAGCAGCCACTTTGGAAACAACTTACAGCAGTCATTGTTGATATAACTAACAGTAGTAGATGTAGAGTTAACTGACAGCAGTCACTGTTGAGATAACTGACAGCAGTCACTGTAGAAATAAATGACAGCAATCACTGTAGAGACAACTGACAGTAGTCACTTTAGATACAACTGACAGCAGTCACTGTAGATATAACCAACTGCAGGAATATTCAGGAAACTTCTACTGAGAGCTTATACGCAGGCAGCTTGCAATGAAAGCTTATACTCAGGCAGCTTGCAATGAAAGCTTATACTCAGGCAGCTTGCAATGAAAGCTAATACGCAGACAGCTTGCAATGAAAGCTTGTACGCTGACAGCTTGCTATGAAAGCTTTTACGCAGACAGCTTGCAATGAAAGCTTATACAAAGGCAGCGTGCAATGAAAGCTTGTACGCTGACAGCTTGCTATGAAAGCTTTTACGCAGACAGCTTGCAATGAAAGCTTATACACAGGCAGCGTGCAATGAAAGCTTTTACGCAGACAGCCTTCAAAAAAAGCTTGTACGCAGGCAGCTTGCAATAAAAAGCTAATACGCAGGCAGCTTGCAATGAAAGCTTGTACGCTGACAGCTTGCTATGAAAGCTTTTATGCAGACAGCTTGCAATGAAAGCTTTTACGCAGGCAGCCTTCAAAAAAAGCTTGTACGCAGGCAGCTTGCAATAAATAGCTTTTACGCAGGCAGCCTTCAAAAAAAGCTTGTACGCAGGCAGCTTGCAATAAAAAGCTAATACGCAGGCAGCTTGCTATGAAAGCTTTTACGCAGACAGCTTGCAATGAAAGCTTTTACGCAGGCAGCCTTCAAAAAAAGCTTGTACGCAGGCAGCTTGCAATGAAAGCTTATACGCAGGCAGCTCTCAATGAAAGCTTATACGCAGGCATTTTTTAAGGAAAGCTTATACGCAGGCAGCTTGCAATGAAAGCTTACTTTGTGGGCATCTAGTGATAGCTCTTTCCTGGGATTTTTTATGTAGCTTGAACCTGGGACTTTTACTCAGAGATTATACGCCAGGAGCTTTACTTAGAACTGAAACCCGGGAGCTTTAACGAGAGCCTATATCCCGGGTTCTCATGCTTAAATATTATTGCTGACTCTCTTCCATAGAAAACCAATAGAATTATGATTATTGAATCATGTAATACCATAGTTTGATATATTTTGTCTGCTTTACATCTGCTACTTTGTTCAATATATTTAGTATAACAATTTATAAGTCCTTTGTTCATAATTATTCATTTATAACAGTTGAACCACTCACGATTTCTAAATGGTTTCAGAGTGAAATGAGATACTGCAAGAAAATTGTAATAGAGAGAAGGCAGTATTGGAGAGGGAACCATAACGTTATTAAAATAGTGACAGAGTAGTAACAGTAAAAAGAAAAAAGCAACTGTATAATTGAGAGAATTCAAAATAAAATCTTTAATAAAGTGATGGGAATAAATAATTGGTATTGAGAGCAGAGTGAAAGACGTCAACAGTTAGATAACAGAAAAAGTGGATTTCATCAGATACAGGTAACATACCGTTGAAATACCTTTTTCATGTCTAAAATTAAATTTATTCATCTATATATATATGTCCAGCTATCTTCAGTCTCAAGTACAGTTATTGGCCGGCAAGTCCACTTAAATGGTCTGTTACTATAACTAATTTATTACAGTTTCTTTTCTGTTACTGTTTTCCCTCTCTCTTACTATTACTTCATTGATACCGTTACATGCATTATTTTCATATACTCTTACTCTCACCTTACCAATGGATGCATCCATTTTTATTGATACAAATTCTTCCCCACCTTATCACCTTATCGGCCTAATAAGTGGATTTTACTGAGTACACGTAACATGCCATTGAAGTAATAGTACATCTATTCGGTCATGAAGAGTTGAATTGCTTGACTGCTCTTGTTAATTATCTTCATAATTCTTTTTTGATTGCTTAATTTAAATTGAAGAAAATTGTCTCCTTCATTAGAATTTTTTTTTGACCTAATTAACCACAGTCCTATAAATAAATTAGATTTTGAGTGACATAATTCCTGTTGAGATAACAGACAGCAGTCACTGTAGAGACAACAGACAGCAGTCAGTGTAGATAAAACTGACAGTAGTCAATGTAGAGATAACTGACAGCAGTCAATGTATAGATAACAGACAGCAGTCACTGTAGAGACAATCGAAAACAGTCACTGTAGAGACAACTGACAGCGGTCACTGTAGAAATAACAGACAGCATTCACTTTAGAGACATCAGACAGCATTCACTTTAGAGACGTCTGACAGCATTCACTTTAGAAACGAGTGGCAGAAGTCACTGTAGAGAAACCTGACAGCAGTCACTGTAGAGACAATTGACATCAGTCACTGTAGAGACAACTGACATCAGTCACTGTAGAGACGTCTGACAGCATTCACTTTAGAAACGAGTGGCAGAAGTCACTGTAGAGACAACTGACAGCAGTCACTGTAGAGATAACAGACAGCAGTCACTGTAGAGACAACAGACAGCAGTCATTGTAGATAAAACTCACAGTAGTCAATGTAGAGTTAACTGACAGCAGTCAATGTATAGATAACAGACAGCAGTCAATGTATAGATAACAGACAGCAGTCACTGTAGAGACAATCGAAAACAGTCACTGTAGAGACAACAGACAGCAGTCATTGTAGATAAAACTGACAGCAGTCACTGTAGAGATAACTGACGGCAGTCACTTTAGATATATCAAACAACAGTCACTGTAGACAACAGTCTTTGTAGAGATAACCGAAAACAGTCACTGTAGAGATAAATGACAGCTGTCACTGTTTAGATAACTGGCAGAAATCACTGAAGAGATAACAGACAGCAGTCACTGTGAAGACAACTGATAGCAATCACTGTAGAGACAACTGACAGCAGTCACTGTAAAAATAACTGACAGCTGTCATTGTAGAGATAACCGACAGCAGTCACTGTTGAGATAACTGACAGCAAAAACGTTGATATGACTGACAACAGACACTGTAGAGATAACTGACAGCAGTCACTTTAGGGATAACTGACAGCAGTCACTGTAGAGACAATTGACAGCAGTCACTGTAGAGATAACAAACAACAGTCACTGTAGAGATATCACACAACAGTCACTGTAGAGATAACTGAAAGCAATCACTGTAGAGATAACTGACAGCAGTCACTGTGGAGATAAGAAACAACAGTCACTGTAGAGCAGTCACTGTAGAGATATCAAACAACAGTCACTGTAGAGATAACTGACAACTGTCACTGTAGAAATAACTGACAACAGTCACTCTAGAGGTAACTGACAAAAGTCACTGTAGAGATAACTGACAGCAGTCACTATAGAGATAACTGACAGCAGTCACTGTAGAGATATAAAACAACAGTCACTGTAGAGATGACTGACAACATTCACTGTAGAGATAACTGACAGCAGTCACTGTAGAAATAACTGACAGCAGTCATTGTAGAGATAACTGAAAGCAATTACTGTAGAGATAACTGACAACAGTCACTGTTGAGATAACTGACAGCAATAACTGTAGAGATAACTGAAAGCAGTAACTGTAGATATAACAAACAACAGTCACTGTAGAGATGTCAAACAACAGTCACTGTAGAGATAACTGACAACAGTCACTGTAGAGATAACTGACAGCAGTCACTGTAGAGATAACAGACAGCAGTCACTGTAGAGATAACTGACAACAGTCGCTGTAGAGATAACTGAAAGCAGTCACTGTAGAGATAACTGAAAGCAATCACTGTAGAGATAACTGACAGCAGTCACTGTAGATATAACAAACAACAGTCACTGTAGAGATATCAAACAACAATCACTGTAGAGATAACTGACAACAGTCACTGTAGAGATAACTGACAGCAGTCAATGTAGAGATAACTGTCAGCAGTCACTGTTGAGATAACTGACAGCAGTCACTGTAGAGTCAACTGACAGTAGTCCCTTTAGGAACGAATAACAGCAGTCGCTGTAGAGATAATTGACAGCAGTCACTGTAAACACAACTGACAGCAATCACTGTAGAGACAATTTACAGCAGTCACTTCAGAGACAACTGACAGCAGTCACTGTACAGATACCAGACAGTAGTAACTATAGAAATAACTGAAAGCAGCCACTTTGGAAACAACTTACAGCAGTCATTTTTGATATAACTAACAGTAGTAGATGTAGAGTTAACTGACAGCAGTCACTGTTGAGATAACTGACAGCAGTCACTGTAGAAATAAATGACAGCAATCACTGTAGAAACAACTGACAGTAGTCACTTTAGATACAACTGACAGCAGTCACTGTAGATATAACCAACTGCAGGAATATTCAGGAAGCTTCTACTGAGAGCTTATTCGCAGACAGCTTTCAATGAAAGCTTGTACACTGACAGCTTGCTATGAAAGCTTTTACGCAGACAGTTTGCAATGAAAGCTTATACACAGGCAGCCTGCAATGAAAGCTTTTACGCAGGCAGCCTTCAAAAAAAGCTTATACGCAGGCAGCTTGCAATAAAAAGCTAATACGCAGGCAGCTTGCAATGAAAGCTTGTACGCTGACAGCTTGCTATGAAAGCTTATACACAGGCAGCGTGCAATGAAAGCTTTTACGCAGACAGCTTGCTATGAAAGCTTTTACGCAGACAGCTTGCTATGAATGCTTTCACGCAGACAGCTTGCAATGAAAGCTTTTACTCAGGCAGCTTGCAATGAAAGCTTTTTCTCAGACAGCTTGCTATGAAAGCTTTTACGCAGACAGCTTGCAATGAAAGCTTATACACAGGCAGCTTGCAATGAAAGCTTACTTTGTGGGCATCTAGTGATAGCTTTTTCCTGGGATTTTTTATGTAGCTTACACCTGAAACTTTTACTCAGAGATTATACGCCAGGAGCTTTACTTAGAACTCAAACCCGGGAGCTTTAACGAGAGCCTATATCCCGGGATCTCATGCTTAAATATTATTGCTGACTCTTTTCCAAGAGAAAACCAATAGAATTATGATTATTGAATCATGTAATACCATAGTTTGATATATTTTGTCTGCTTTACATCTGCTACATTGTTCAATATATTTAGTATAACAATTTATAAGTCCTTTGTACATAATTATTCATTTATAACAGTTGAACCACTCACGATTTCTAAATGGTTTCAGAGTGAAATGAGATACTGCAAGAAAATTGTAATAGAGAGAAGGCAGTATTGGAGAGGGAACCATAACGTTATTAAAATAGTGACAGAGTAGTAACAGTAAAAAGAAAAAAGCAACTGTATAATTGAGAGAATTCAAAATAAAATCTTTAATAAAGTGATGGGAATAAATAATTGGTATTGAGAGCAGAGTGAAAGACGTCAACAGTTAGATAACAGAAAAAGTGGATTTCATCAGATACAGGTAACATACCGTTGAAATACCTTTTTCATGTCTAAAATTAAATTTATTCATCTTTATATATATGTCCAGCTATCTGCAGTCTCAAGTACAGTTATTGACCGGCAAGTCCACTTAAATGGTCTGTTACTATAACTAATTTATTACAGTTTCTTTTCTGTTACTGTTTTCCCTCTCTCTTACTATTACTTCATTCATACCGTTACATGCATTATTTTCATATACTCTTACTCTCACCTTACCAATGGATGCATCCATTTTTATTGATACAAATTCTTCCCCACCTTATCACCTTATCGGCCTAATAAGTGGATTTTACTGAGTACACGTAACATGCCATTGAAGTAATAGTACATCTATTCGGTCATGAAGAGTTGAATTGCTTGACTGCTCTTGTTAATTATCTTCGTAATTCTTTTTTGATTGCTCAATTTAAATTGAAGAAAATTGTCTCCTTCATTAGAATTTTTTTTGACCTAATTAACCACAGTTCTATAAATAAATTAGATTTTGAGTGACCTTAATTTCTCTTGAGATAACAGACAGCAGTCACTGTAGAGACAACAGACATCAGTCACTGTAGAGACGTCTGACAGCATTCACTTTAGAAACGAGTGGCAGAAGTCACTGTAGAGACAACTGACAGCAGCCATTGTAGATAAAACTCACAGTAGTCAATGTAGAGATAACTGACAGCAGTCAATGTATAGATAACAGACAGCAGTCACTGTAGAGACAATCGAAAACAGTCACTGTAGAGACAACAGACAGCAGTCATTGTAGATAAAACTGACAGCAGTCACTGTAGAGATAACTGACGGCAGTCACTTTAGATATATCAAACAACAGTCACTGTAAACAACAGTCTTTGTAGAGATAACCGAAAACAGTCACTGTAGAGATAAATGACAGCTGTCACTGTATAGATAACTGACAGCAGTCACTGTTGAGATAACTGACAGCAGCCACGTTGATATGACTGACAACAGACACTGTAGAGATAACTGGCAGCAGTCACTTTAGGGATAACTGACAGCAGTCACTGTAGAAACAACTGACAGCAGTCACTGTAGAGATAACAAACAACAGTCACTGTAGAGATATCACACAACAGTCACTGTAGAGATAACTGAAAGCAATCACTGTAGAGATAACTGACAGCAGTCACTGTAAAGATAAGAAACAACAGTCACTGTAGAGCAGTCACTGTAGAGATATCAAATAACAGTCACTGTAGAGATAACTGACAACTGTCACTTTAGAGATAACTGACAGCAGTCACTCTAGAGATAACTGACAAAGTTACTGTAGAGATAACTGACAGCAGTCACTATAGAGATAACTGACAGCAGTCACTGTAGAGATATCAAACAACAGTCACTGTAGAGATAACAGACAACATTCACTGTAGAGATCACTGACAGCAGTCACTGTAGAAATAACTGAAAGCAGTCATTGTTGAGATAACTGAAAGCAATTACTGTAGAGATAACTGACAAGAGTCACTGTTGAGATAACTGACAGCAATAACTGTAGAGATAACTGACAGCAGTAACTGTAGAGATAACAAACAACAATCACTGTAGAGATGTCAAACAACAGTCACTGTAGAGATAACTGACAACAGTCACTGTAGAGATAACTGACAGCAGTCACTGTAGAGATAACTGACAGCAGTCACTGTAGAAATAACTGAAAGCAGTCATTGTAGAGATAACTGAAAGCAATTACTGTAGAGATAACTGACAACAGTCACTGTTGAGATAACTGACAGCAATAACTGTAGAGATAACTGACAGCAGTAACTGTAGAGATAACAAACAACAATCACTGTAGAGATGTCAAACAACAGTCACGGTAGAGATAACTGACAACAGTCACTGTAGAGATAACTGACCGCAGTCACTGTAGAGATAACTGACAGCAGTCACTGTAGAGATAACTGACAACAGTCACTGTAGAGATAACTGAAAGCAGTCACTGTAGAGATAACTGAAAGCAATCACTGTAGAGATAACTGACAGCAGTCACTGTAGATATAACAAACAACAGTCACTGTAGAGATATCAAACAACAATCACTGTAGAGATAACTGACAACAGTCACTGTAGAGATAACTGACAGCAGTCAATGTAGAGATAACTGTCAGCAGTCACTGTTGAGATAACTGACAGCAGTCACTGTAGAGTCAACTGACAGTAGTCCCTTTAGAAACAAATAACAGCAGTCGCTGTAGAGATAATTGACAGCAGTCACTGTAGACACAACTGACAGCAATCACTGTAGAGACAATTTACAGCAGTCACTTTAGAGACAACTGACAGCAGTCACTGTACAGATACCAGACAGTAGTAACTATAGAAATAACTGAAAGCAGCCACTTTGGAAACAACTTACAGCAGTCATTGTAGATATAACTAACAGTAGTAGATGTAGAGTTAACTGACAGCAGTCACTGTTGAGATAACTGACAGCAGTCACTGTAGAAATAAATGACAGCAATCACTGTAGAGACAACTGACAGTAGTCACTTTAGATACAACTGACAGCAGTCACTGTAGATATAACCAACTGCAGGAATATTCAGGAAACTTCTACTGAGAGCTTATACGCAGGCAGCTTGCAATGAAAGCTTATACTCAGGCAGCTTGCAATGAAAGCTTATACTCAGGCAGCTTGCAAGGAAAGCTAATACGCAGACAGCTTGCAATGAAAGCTTGTACGCTGACAGCTTGCTATGAAAGCTTTTACGCAGACAGCTTGCAATGAAAGCTTATACACAGGCAGCGTGCAATGAAAGCTTTTACGCAGGCAGCCTTCAAAAAAAGCTTGTACGCAGGCAGCTTGCAATAAAAAGCTTATACGCAGGCAGCTTGCAATGAAAGCTTGTACGATGACAGCTTGCTATGAAGCTTTTACGCAGACAGCTTGCAATGAAAGCTTATACACAGGCAGCGTGCAATGAAAGCTTTTACGCAGGCAGCCTTCAAAAAAAGCTTGTACGCAGGCAGCTTGCAATAAAAAGCTAATACGCAGGCAGCTTGCAATGAAAGCTTGTACGCTGACAGCTTGCTATGAAAGGTTTTACGCAGACAGCTTGCAATGAAAGCTTATACACAGGCAGCGTGCAATGAAAGCTTGTACGCAGGCAGCTTTCAAAACAAGCTTGTACGCAGGCAGATTGCAATAAAAAGCTAATACGCATGCAGCTTGCAATAAAAAGCTAATACGCAGGCAGCTTGCTATGAAAGCTTTTACGCAGACAGCTTGCAATGAAAGCTTTTACGCAGGCAGCCTTCAAAAAAAGCTTGTACGCAGGCAGCTTGCAATAAATAGCTTATACGCAGGCAGCTTGCAATGAAAGCTTATACGCAGGCAGCTTGCAATGAAAGCTTGTACGCAGGCAGCTCTCAATGAAAGCTTATACGCAGGCATTTTTTAAGGAAAGCTTATACGCAGGCAGCTTGCAATGAAAGCTTACTTTGTGGGCATCTAGTGATAGCTTTTTCCTAGGATTTTTTATGTAGCTTGAACCTGGGACTTTTACTCAGAGATTATACGCCAGGAGCTTTACTTAGAACTGAAACCCGGGAGCTTTAACGAGAGCCTATATCCCGGGTTCTCATGCTTAAATATTATTGCTGACTCTTTTCCATAGAAAACCAATAGAATTATGATTATTGAATCATGTAATACCATAGTTTGATATATTTTGTCTGCTTTACATCTGCTACATTGTTCAATATATTTAGTATAACAATTTATAAGTCCTTTGTACATAATTATTCATTTATAACAGTTGAACCACTCACGATTTCTAAATGGTTTCAGAGTGAAATGAGATACTGCAAGAAAATTGTAATAGAGAGAAGGCAGTATTGGAGAGGGAACCATAACGTTATGAAAATAGTGACAGAGTAGTAACAGTAAAAAGAAAAAAGCAACTGTATAATTGAGAGAATTCAAAATAAAATCTTTAATAAAGTGATGGGAATAAATAATTGGTATTGAGAGCAAAGTGAAAGACGTCAACAGTTAGATAACAGAAAAAGTGGATTTCATCAGATACAGGTAACATACCGTTGAAATACCTTTTTCATGTCTAAAATTAAATTTATTCATCTATATATATATGTCCAGCTATCTTCAGTCTCAAGTACAGTTATTGACCGGCAAGTCCACTTAAATGGTCTGTTACTATAACTAATTTATTACAGTTTCTTTTCTGTTACTGTTTTCCCTCTCTCTTACTATTACATCATTGATACCGTTACATGCATTATTTTCATATACTCTCACTCTCACCTTACCAATGGATGCATCCATTTTTATTGATACAAATTCTTCCCCACCTTATCACCTTATCGGCCTAATAAGTGGATTTTACTGAGTACACGTAACATGCCATTGAAGTAATAGTTTATCTATTCGGTCATGAAGAGTTGAATTGCTTGACTGCTCCTGTTAATTATCTTCATAATTCTTTTTTGATTGCTCAATTCAAATTGAAAGAAATTGTCTCCTTTATCAGATTTTTTTTGACCTAATTAACCACAGTTCTATAAATAAATTAGATTTTGAGTGACCTTAATTTCTCTTGAGATAACAGACAGCAGTCACTGTAGAGACAACAGACAGCAGTCACTGTAGAGACAACAGACAGCAGTCATTGTAGATAAAACTGACAGTAGTCAATGTAGAGATAACTGACAGCAGTCAATGTATAGATAACAGACAGCAGTCACTGTAGAGACAATCGAAAACAGTCACTGCAGAGACAACTGACAGCAGTCACTGTAGAAATAACAGACAGCATTCACTTTAGAGACATCAGACAGCATTCACTTAAGAGACGTCTGACAGCATTCACTTTAGAAACGAGTGGCAGAAGTCACTTTAGAGACAACTGACAACAGTTACTGTAGAGACAATTGACATCAGTCACTGTAGAGACAACTGACATCAGTCACTGTAGAGACGTCTGACAGCATTCACTTTAGAAACGAGTGGCAGAAGTCACTGTAGAGACAACTGACAGCAGCCATTGTAGATAAAACTCACAGTAGTCAATGTAGAGATAACTGACAGCAGTCAATGTATAGATAACAGACAGCAGTCACTGTAGAGACAATCGAAAACAGTCACTGTAGAGACAACAGACAGCAGTCATTGTAGATAAAACTGACAGCAGTCACAGTAGAGATAACTGACGGCAGTCACTTTAGATATATCAAACAACAGTCACTGTAAACAACAGTCTTTGTAGATATAACCGAAAACAGTCACTGTAGAGATAAATGACAGCTGTCACTGTTAAGATAACTGACAGCAGTCACTGTTGAGATAACTGACAGCAGCCACGTTGATATGACTGACAACAGACACTGTAGAGATAACTGACAGCAGTCACTTTAGGGATAACTGACAGCAGTCACTGTAGAAACAACTGACAGCAGTCACTGTAGAGATAAAAAACAACAGTCACTGTAGAGATATCACACAACAGTCACTGTAGAGATAACTGAAAGCAATCACTGTAGAGATAACTGACAGCAGTCACTGTAAAGATAAGAAACAACAGTCACTGTAGAGCAGTCACTGTAGAGATATCAAACAACAGTCACTGTAGAGATAACTGACAGCAGTCACTCTAGAGATAACTGACAAAAGTTACTGTAGAGATAACTGACAGCAGTCACTATAGAGATAACTGACAGCATTCACTGTAGAGATATCAAACAACAGTCACTGTAGAGATAACTGACAACATTCACTGTAGAGATAACTGACAGCAGTCACTGTAGAAATAACTGAAAGCAGTCATTGTAGAGATAACTGAAAGCAATTACTGTAGAGAAAACTGACAACAGTCACTGTTGAGATAACTGACAGCAATAACTGTAGAGATAACTGACAGCAGTAACTGTAGAGATAAAAAACAACAATCACTGTAGAGATGTCAAACAACAGTCACTGTAGAGATAACTGACAGCAGTCACTGTAGAGATAACTGACAGCAGTCGCTGTAGAGATAACTGACAACAGTCACTGTAGAGATAACTGAAAGCAGTCACTGTAGAGATAACTGAAAGCAATCACTGTAGAGATAACTGACAGCAGTCACTGTAGATATAACAAACAACAGTCACTGTAGAGATATCAAACAACAATCACTGTAGAGATAACTGACAACAGTCACTGTAGAGATAACTGACAGCAGTCAATGTAGAGATAACTGTCAGCAGTCACTGTTGAGATAACTGACAGCAGTCACTGTAGAGTCAACTGACAGTAGTCCCTTTAGAAACAAATAACAGCAGTCGCTGTAGAGATAATTGACAGCAGTCACTGTAGACACAACTGACAGCAATCACTGTAGAGACAATTTACAGCAGTCACTTTAGAGACAACTGACAGCAGTCACTGTACAGATACCAGACAGTAGTAACTATAGAAATAACTGAAAGCAGCCACTTTGGAAACAACTTACAGCAGTCATTGTTGATATAACTAACAGTAGTAGATGTAGAGTTAACTGACAGCAGTCACTGTTGAGATAACTGACAGCAGTCACTGTAGAAATAAATGACAGCAATCACTGTAGAGACAACTGACAGTAGTCACTTTAGATACAACTGACAGCAGTCACTGTAGTTATAACCAACTGCAGGAATATTCAGGAAACTTCTACTGAGAGCTTATACGCAGGCAGCTTGCAATGAAAGCTTATACTCAGGCAGCTTGCAATGAAAGCTTATACTCAGGCAGCTTGCAATGAAAGCTAATACGCAGACAGCTTGCAATGAAAGCTTGTACGCTGACAGCTTGCTATGAAAGCTTTTACGCAGACAGCTTGCAATGAAAGCTTATACAAAGGCAGCGTGCAATGAAAGCTTGTACGCTGACAGCTTGCTATGAAAGCTTTTACGCAGACAGCTTGCAATGAAAGCTTATACACAGGCAGCGTGCAATGAAAGCTTTTACGCAGACAGCCTTCAAAAAAAGCTTGTACGCAGGCAGCTTGCAATAAAAAGCTAATACGCAGGCAGCTTGCAATGAAAGCTTGTACGCTGACAGCTTGCTATGAAAGCTTTTATGCAGACAGCTTGCAATGAAAGCTTTTACGCAGGCAGCCTTCAAAAAAAGCTTGTACGCAGGCAGCTTGCAATAAATAGCTTTTACGCAGGCAGCCTTCAAAAAAAGCTTGTACGCAGGCAGCTTGCAATAAAAAGCTAATACGCAGGCAGCTTGCTATGAAAGCTTTTACGCAGACAGCTTGCAATGAAAGCTTTTACGCAGGCAGCCTTCAAAAAAAGCTTGTACGCAGGCAGCTTGCAATAAATAGCTTATACGCAGGCAGTTTGCAATGAAAGCTTATACGCAGGCAGCTTGCAATGAAAGCTTATACGCAGGCAGCTCTCAATGAAAGCTTATACGCAGGCATTTTTTAAGGAAAGCTTATACGCAGGCAGCTTGCAATGAAAGCTTACTTTGTGGGCATCTAGTGATAGCTCTTTCCTGGGATTTTTTATGTAGCTTGAACCTGGGACTTTTACTCAGAGATTATACGCCAGGAGCTTTACTTAGAACTGAAACCCGGGAGCTTTAACGAGAGCCTATATCCCGGGTTCTCATGCTTAAATATTATTGCTGACTCTCTTCCATAGAAAACCAATAGAATTATGATTATTGAATCATGTAATACCATAGTTTGATATATTTTGTCTGCTTTACATCTGCTACTTTGTTCAATATATTTAGTATAACAATTTATAAGTCCTTTGTTCATAATTATTCATTTATAACAGTTGAACCACTCACGATTTCTAAATGGTTTCAGAGTGAAATGAGATACTGCAAGAAAATTGTAATAGAGAGAAGGCAGTATTGGAGAGGGAACCATAACGTTATTAAAATAGTGACAGAGTAGTAACAGTAAAAAGAAAAAAGCAACTGTATAATTGAGAGAATTCAAAATAAAATCTTTAATAAAGTGATGGGAATAAATAATTGGTATTGAGAGCAGAGTGAAAGACGTCAACAGTTAGATAACAGAAAAAGTGGATTTCATCAGATACAGGTAACATACCGTTGAAATACCTTTTTCATGTCTAAAATTAAATTTATTCATCTATATATATATGTCCAGCTATCTTCAGTCTCAAGTACAGTTATTGGCCGGCAAGTCCACTTAAATGGTCTGTTACTATAACTAATTTATTACAGTTTCTTTTCTGTTACTGTTTTCCCTCTCTCTTACTATTACATCATTGATACCGTTACATGCATTATTTTCATATACTCTTACTCTCACCTTACCAATGGATGCATCCATTTTTATTGATACAAATTCTTCCCCACCTTATCACCTTATCGGCCTAATAAGTGGATTTTACTGAGTACACGTAACATGCCATTGAAGTAATAGTACATCTATTCGGTCATGAAGAGTTGAATTGCTTGACTGCTCTTGTTAATTATCTTCATAATTCTTTTTTGATTGCTTAATTTAAATTGAAGAAAATTGTCTCCTTCATTAGCATTTTTTTTTGACCTAATTAACCACAGTTCTATAAATAAATTAGATTTTGAGTGACATAATTCCTGTTGAGATAACAGACAGCAGTCACTGTAGAGACAACAGACAGCAGTCAGTGTAGATAAAACTGACAGTAGTCAATGTAGAGATAACTGACAGCAGTCAATGTATAGATAACAGACAGCAGTCACTGTAGAGACAATCGAAAACAGTCACTGTAGAGACAACTGACAGCAGTCACTGTAGAAATAACAGACAGCATTCACTTTAGAGACATCAGACAGCATTCACTTTAGAGACGTCTGACAGCATTCACTTTAGAAACGAGTGGCAGAGGTCACTGTAGAGAAACCTGACAGCAGTCACTGTAGAGACAATTGACATCAGTCACTGTAGAGACAACTGACATCAGTCACTGTAGAGACGTCTGACAGCATTCACTTTAGAAACGAGTGGCAGATGTCACTGTAGAGACAACTGACAGCAGTCACTGTAGAGATAACAGACAGCAGTCACTGTAGAGACAACAGACAGCAGTCATTGTAGATAAAACTCACAGTAGTCAATGTAGAGTTAACTGACAGCAGTCAATGTATATATAACAGACAGCAGTCAATGTATAGATAACAGACAGCAGTCACTGTAGAGACAATCGAAAACAGTCACTGTAGAGACAACAGACAGCAGTCATTGTAGATAAAACTGACAGCAGTCACTGTAGAGATAACTGACGGCAGTCACTTTAGATATATCAAACAACAGTCACTGTAGACAACAGTCTTTGTAGAGATAACCGAAAACAGTCACTGTAGAGATAAATGACAGCTGTCACTGTTTAGATAACTGGCAGAAATCACTGAAGAGATAACAGACAGCAGTCACTGTGAAGACAACTGATAGCAATCACTGTAGAGACAACTGACAGCAGTCACTGTAAAAATAACTGACAGCTGTCATTGTAGAGATAACCGACAGCAGTCACTGTTGAGATAACTGACAGCAAAAACGTTGATATGACTGACAACAGACACTGTAGAGATAACTGACAGCAGTCACTTTAGGGATAACTGACAGCAGTCACTGTAGAGACAATTGACAGCAGTCACTGTAGAGATAACAAACAACAGTCACTGTAGAGATATCACACAACAGTCACTGTAGAGATAACTGAAAGCAATCACTGTAGAGATAACTGACAGCAGTCACTGTGGAGATAAGAAACAACAGTCACTGTAGAGCAGTCACTGTAGAGATATCAAACAACAGTCACTGTAGAGATAACTGACAACTGTCACTGTAGAAATAACTGACAACAGTCACTCTAGAGGTAACTGACAAAAGTCACTGTAGAGATAACTGACAGCAGTCACTATAGAGATAACTGACAGCAGTCACTGCAGAGATATAAAACAACAGTCACTGTAGAGATGACTGACAACATTCACTGTAGAGATAACTGACAGCAGTCACTGTAGAAATAACTGACAGCAGTCATTGTAGAGATAACTGAAAGCAATTACTGTAGAGATAACTGACAACAGTCACTGTTGAGATAACTGACAGCAATAACTGTAGAGATAACTGAAAGCAGTAACTGTAGATATAACAAACAACAGTCACTGTAGAGATGTCAAACAACAGTCACTGTAGAGATAACTGACAACAGTCACTGTAGAGATAACTGACAGCAGTCACTGTAGAGATAACTGACAGCAGTCACTGTAGAGATAACTGACAACAGTCGCTGAAGAGATAACTGAGAGCAGTCACTGTAGAGATAACTGAAAGCAATCACTGTAGAGATAACTGACAGCAGTCACTGTAGATATAACAAACAACAGTCACTGTAGAGATATCAAACAACAATCACTGTAGAGATAACTGACAACAGTCACTGTAGAGATAACTGACAGCAGTCAATGTAGAGATAACTGTCAGCAGTCACTGTTGAGATAACTGACAGCAGTCACTGTAGAGTCAACTGACAGTAGTCCCTTTAGGAACGAATAACAGCAGTCGCTGTAGAGATAATTGACAGCAGTCACTGTAGACACAACTGACAGCAATCACTGTAGAGACAATTTACAGCAGTCACTTCAGAGACAACTGACAGCAGTCACTGTACAGATACCAGACAGTAGTAACTATAGAAATAACTGAAAGCAGCCACTTTGGAAACAACTTACAGCAGTCATTGTTGATATAACTAACAGTAGTAGATGTAGAGTTAACTGACAGCAGTCACTGTTGAGATAACTGACAGCAGTCACTGTAGAAATAAATGACAGCAATCACTGTAGAGACAACTGACAGTAGTCACTTTAGATACAACTGACAGCAGTCACTGTAGATATAACCAACTGCAGGAATATTCAGGAAGCTTCTACTGAGAGCTTATACGCAGGCAGCTTTCAATGAAAGCTTGTACACTGACAGCTTGCTATGAAAGCTTTTACGCAGACAGTTTGCAATGAAAGCTTATACACAGGCAGCCTGCAATGAAAGCTTTTACGCAGGCAGCCTTCAAAAAAAGCTTATACGCAGGCAGCTTGCAATAAAAAGCTAATACGCAGGCAGCTTGCAATGAAAGCTTGTACGCTGACAGCTTGCTATGAAAGCTTATACACAGGCAGCGTGCAATGAAAGCTTTTACGCAGACAGCTTGCTATGAAAGCTTTTACGCAGGCAGCTTGCAATAAAAAGCTAATACGCAGGCAGCTTGCAATGAAAGCTTGTACGCTGACAGCTTGCTATGAAAGCTTATACACAGGCAGCGTGCAATGAAAGCTTTTACGCAGACAGCTTGCTATGAATGCTTTCACGCAGACAGCTTGCAATGAAAGCTTTTACTCAGGCAGCTTGCAATGAAAGCTTTTTCTCAGACAGCTTGCTATGAAAGCTTTTACGCAGACAGCTTGCAATGAAAGCTTATACACAGGCAGCGTGCAATGAAAGCTTTTACGTAGGCAGCCTTCAAAAAAAGCTTATACGCAGGCAGCTTGCAATGAAAGCTTATACGCAGGCAGCTTGCAATGAAAGCTTATACGCAGGCAGCTTGCAATGAAAGCTTACTTTGTGGGCATCTAGTGATAGCTTTTTCCTGGGATTTTTTATGTAGCTTACACCTGAAACTTTTACTCAGAGATTATACGCCAGGAGCTTTACTTAGAACTGAAACCCGGGAGCTTTAACGAGAGCCTATATCCCGGGATATCATGCTTAAATATTATTGCTGACTCTTTTCCATAGAAAACCAATAGAATTATGATTATTGAATCATGTAATACCATAGTTTGATATATTTTGTCTGCTTTACATCTGCTACATTGTTCAATATATTTAGTATTAAAATTTATAAGTCCTTTGTACATAATTATTCATTTATAACAGTTGAACCACTCACGATTTCTAAATGGTTTCAGAGTGAAATGAGATGCTGCAAGAAAATTGTAATAGAGAGAAGGCAGTATTGGAGAGGGAACCATAACGTTATTAAAATAGTGACAGAGTAGTAACAGTAAAAAGAAAAAAGCAACTGTATAATTGAGAGAATTCAAAATAAAATCTTTAATAAAGTGATGGGAATAAATAATTGGTATTGAGAGCAGAGTGAAAGACGTCAACAGTTAGATAACAGAAAAAGTGGATTTCATCAGATACAGCTAACATACCGTTGAAATACCTTTTTCATGTCTAAAATTAAATTTATTCATCTTTATATATATGTCCAGCTATCTGCAGTCTCAAGTACAGTTATTGACCGGCAAGTCCACTTAAATGGTCTGTTACTATAACTAATTTATTACAGTTTCTTTTCTGTTACTGTTTTCCCTCTCTCTTACTATTACTTCATTCATACCGTTACATGCATTATTTTCATATACTCTTACTCTCACCTTACCAATGGATGCATCCATTTTTATTGATACAAATTCTTCCCCACCTTATCACCTTATCGGCCTAATAAGTGGATTTTACTGAGTACACGTAACATGCCATTGAAGTAATAGTACATCTATTCGGTCATGAAGAGTTGAATTGCTTGACTGCTCTTGTTAATTATCTTCATAATTCTTTTTTGATTGCTCAATTTAAATTGAAGAAAATTGTCTCCTTCATTAGAATTTTTTTTGACCTAATTAACCACAGTTCTATAAATAAATTAGATTTTAAGTGACATAATTCCTGTTGAGATAACAGACAGCAGTCACTGTAGAGACAACAGACAGCAGTCAGTGTAGATAAAACTGACAGTAGTCAATGTAGAGATAACTGACAGCAGTCAATGTATAGATAACAGACAGCAGTCACTGTAGAGACAATCGACAGCAGTCACTGTAGAGACAACTGACAGCAGTCACTGTAGAGACAACTGACAGCAGTCACCGTTGAGATGACTGACAGCAGTCATTGTAGAGATAACTGACAGCAGTCACTGTAGAGACAACAGACAGCAGTCACTGTAGAGACAACAGACAACAGTTATTTTAGAGACAACTGACAGCAGTCACTGTAGAGATAACTGACAGCAGTCACTGTAGGGACAACAGACTGTAGTTACTGTCGAGAAAATTGACAGCAGTCACTGTAGAGATAACTGACAGCAGTCACTGTAGAGACAATTGACAAAAGTCACTGTGGAGATAACAGACAGCAGTTATTTTATAGACAATTAACAGCAGTCACTGTAGAGATAACTGACAGCAGTCACTGATGGGACAACAGACTGCAGTAATTGTCGAGAAAACTGACAGCAGTCACTGTAGAGATAACTGGAAGCAGTCACTGTTAAGATACCAGTCAGCTGTAACTGTAGAAATAACTGAAAGCAATCACTGTAGAGATAACTGATAGCAGTCACTTTAGTGACAATTGACCGCAGTCACTGTACCAGACAGCAGTAACTTTAGAGATAACTGACAGCAGTCAGTTTAAAAACAACTTACAGCAGCACTGTAGATATAACTGACATTAGTAGCTTTAGAGATAACAGACAGCATTCACTGTAAAGATAATTGACAGCAGTCACTGTAGAGATAACTGACAGCAGTTACTAGAGATGATAGACAGCAGTCACAGTTGGGATACGCGACTTCAGTCACAGTTGGGATACGCGACTCCAGTCACAGTTGGGATACGCGACTTCAGTCACAGTTGGGATACGCGACTTCAGTCACAGTTGGGATACGCGACTTCAGTCACAGTTGGGATACGCGACTTCAGTCACAGTTGGGATACTCGACTTCAGTCACAGTTGGGATTCTTGATGCCTGTTTTTTTCTGATATCCATTCCCATTAATTTCTAGAATGTTGATTTTTATTTGGTATTCTTGTTATTGTTTGGTATCCCTTTACTTTCTGGTATTCCTTTCATTCTCTTGTATTTCATTTTAATTCCTAGCATATTCTCTAGTACCTCATTTACTCTTTGATATCCCATCTTTTTATTTGTTTTATTTCTTTCATCCCTTTTTATTCTCAAGTATCCCTTCCAATCTCTAGTATCCCATTTATTTCGTATATGCGAAACCAATTGAAGTGGGGTCCACTTCCGCGTACTTAATTTAATTATTTATCTTCCTAATAAAATTACGCTAATTTAATTACCTCTAAATGGTTGTTGCCTCTCTGATAAATAGCAATTTTGCATTTCTTTTTTCTAAAAATAACTGTTTTTCACATTTTTATTCAGAGAGCGTTTATGGCACTATTTTTGGTACCGAACCATTCGACCACTGATTCGGCATTATTACTGTCTATGTTGAAGTGAGAGGTGTTCTTGAAAGTGTTGTTAGTGAAGTGACTTATTTAGATAGCTAGCGAATGTTTAATAATTATTACAAGGGTTAATTTTCTTTTAATTACCAAGTAGTTAAATTGATACCTGAGTATATGTGATAAGGGGCTATTTAACGGGACTACTTTTCAAGGCTAGATAAATGCAACTAAATTTGAACTTTGAACTAGGTTTGAACTGTAAATTAAATGGTATAGAAGGTAGACTCATTTAATTCAGTTGAAGAAGGGTTAAATCTTTGTGGGGTTAGCAGATTGAGAGGTTAATTAATTATTATTATTATCAAGTGATTAATTATTTATTTTAATTTTTACTAGCTACAATTTGTTTAAATTCATTCAATTACTCCACAGGTTAATTAATTAATAGCCAATTAAAGAGCATCATCACAAATATCGTATCGTCAGATAATCCTCACAGTGCATATTGTCACGTTTGTAATTAAAGACTATTCGGAAAATTTCTTGACAACTGTACCAAATGTGAATGCCCGAAGTTGACAGAACTTCTAGGCCACCGAAGACTGAGCCTACAGAAACTAACCTAATTCCTGGACCTGGAAAAGATAGCCAACCTGGACCTGGAAAAACTAGTGAACCAAATCAACACTAATCCTACTAAGGCCATAATTTGACTCGTGGATGCCTATTGGCTTGTATGGTCATATTTGCCTGATACCGCTATCTGCCTATACATCTGTATCTGCCTACGATAGATAGATTGGCCTATTTCATCCCTAATGTTCTGGGTATTTTTTACCAAATATCCCTATTTTTCTCTATCACTATTTGCTTATATAGTCCTTTGACCATATATCCTTATTATTTCCTATAGATCCCTATCCGCATAAATAGTCTTATATTTGGCTAGGTTAAATCCCTATTTTTGCCTATTCAGTCCTAGGCGGACTACTATAGATCCCTCCATTTGTTATATCTATATTTTTCTATATATCCCTATTTACTTAGTCATGTTGGCTAATCTGGAACTTTTTGCTTAAATGGTCCTATTTGCTTATATGGTCCTATTTTTGTTTTAGATCCTTATATTAGCCTATCTATCCCTATTTTTCTTAGGAAGTCTTATTTTCCTAAATATTCCTATCTGCATATATAGTCCTATTTTTAAGCTGTATATATCCCTAGTTGCTGGTATAACCCTATTTCCATTTATGACCCTGATTCCAAAGATATAACCATATTTTGACTTATAACCCTATTTTCATATGTAAAGTTAATTGCCTATATACCGCTAATTGCCTATATACCGCTAATTGCCTATATACCGCTAATTGCCTATATACCGCTAATTGCCTATATACTGCTAATTGCCTATATACTGCTAATTGCCTATATACTGCTAATTGCCTATATACTGCTAATTGCCTATATACTGCTAATTGCCTATATACTGCTAATTGCCTATATACTGCTAATTGCCTATATACTGCTAATTGCCTATATACTGCTAATTGCCTATATACCGCTGATTGCCTATATACTGCTGATTGCCTATATACCGCTGATTGCCTATATAACGCTAATTGAGTATAAACTATTTTCAATGTATTTAACTAATTTGACAGAATACTAATTTGACAGAATACTAATTTGACAGAATACTAATTTGACAGAATACTAATTTGACAGAATACTAATTTGACAGAATACTAATTTGACAGAATACTAATTTGACAGAATACTAATTTGACAGAATACTAATTTGACAGAATACTAATTTGACAGAATACTAATTTGACAGAATACTAATTTGACAGAATACTAATTTGACAGAATACTAATTTGACAGAATACTAATTTGACAGAATACTAATTTGACAGAATACTAATTTGACAGAATACTAATTTGACAGAATAACTAATTATGACTGGTTATCACCAATTTTGACTATTTACCCCGACTTTTCCCTTGTGTATTCATTGCAATCCGTGCACTAGCACAGATTGGCCTAATAATTTGTAGCTCGTATTTTCAATTGGTTATACCCATTATTACCCGTAAACCTTCGAATTTAGGTTATTGATCCATAATTTATTATTGTATCTGTTATTTGAATCTTCCAGTGTTGATGTAGAATAATTGAGTGTTTAAATTAGAATTGTTTTTCATTTACCTTCCAAGTTAGTTTATGAGGAAATTGTGGTGTGAGACAGTAAATTGATGTGGCAAAAATTGTGTTACCGAACACTGACCTATAAGTGTTAAAATTCTAGTTTATAGGCAGTGCCAATCTAATAAAGTAACGTAAATTAGTAACTAGGCCGCTTTTCTGGAACGCCTTTGTTTTGCCACTACACAATTAATTTCTTGTGTTTCATATTTATTTTTGATGGTCCAGTTAGATTACTTATTAGTTACAATTTTCCCATTTCAATTAAAGTTATATAGCTTTTGTGATGTAAACTCTTTGGTTCAATTAATATTCTAGATTGCTCGTTGTTTTATTCCACCTTCTGATTAGTTGCTAGGAAATTGTGGAAAAAGAAATAATTTAGGTAGACATATTGAAATGAAAAATACCTTCATGTTAGTCATTTGGAGTATTTATTTTTATTCAGTGCTCATTCTTGATTTTATGTGGCAACTCAATAGGTGAAGTACATTAAAACTAATAATTTGGTATCTAGTGAAGACATGCGGTTGAAATATACTCGAAATAAATATTATGATTGTTATAGTGATGGTGTAAACTGTTTAGTTATAAGAGGAAAGAGGTAATGTTTGATTTATAACCATGCAATGTATTGTGATTTGCGGCTAATAGTTTTAAATATTCTAAGCAGGTATAGTTATGGGTATTTACTATTTAGTGAACGGCTCTCATGTAGTATTTCAGTAAGTTTTGGTTATCTGTAAGGTGGGGAAAACAAAAGACAGTTATGCTGTTTTTTAAATAAAACTTAAGACTATTAAATTTACCTGATTTTATTGTTAGCTGCTATCAGTTATGGAGTTTAAAAGGAAAAAAATATTAAGTTATTTTACTAACTTTGCAAATCAATGAGAATGGGTTAAATATTTTTTTTATTCTTTCCAATCTGATATCACACTAACACCAACTGGGAAATCCTTTATTTTGTCAATATAATATTTTGTGTCTACCTACGTATTTGTCTACCTAATATTTGATAGTCACTTATTATATGTAGTTTTTGATACTAATATAAAACAATTTTTTCTTATTGTTTATCATTATAAATGTTGTGTATTTGCGTTGCTTGATTGAGGTGTGTTGTATGCTTGTTCGTTCCAAATAAAAAATGCTTAAATTTCCTGTTTCGTCCTCCCCGCTGACTGTCCTCTTCTGCTGAGTCCTTTATCAATTAAAAATTAAAATTTAACGAACCGATCCTTAGTGGCAATATCAGAATAGTTTCAGTTCTATTTAAAGCTAGTGCCATTATTTTTGATGGTTATGTTTTGCCGCTACAATCTAATTACCCATTACTGATCACTGGCATATAATAATATATTTTTTTGAATGATGGCCATATAAATTTTAAAGTACAAAGCACAGACAAAGTAAATGTCTGTATATTAAATTTAGAGTACAGAAATTCCTCGGAAGCGAGATTTTACTGTTCCAAAATTTTAAAGATGACAAATTCATTACGGCAACACATCTATGTGTTGATCCTTATAAATGATTGGAATATATTAAACGACAATAAAATTTATGAGCCATAGGCGTGATAAGTGGAATCTATATTATAAATTATATGGCCTATAAGGTGGATTCAATTTTTTCTTGTACGACATGTTACCTGGACCCATGAAAATCCACTCATCATGCCCAAAAATAAAAATAAATTATCTCTATATATTTGGTCCAGTTATCGGCAGTCTTGGGTCCCGATATTGGCTCGGATCCAGCTAAAGACCAGTTGGACATTGAGTGGAATCCACCTAACGGCAGGTCCACTTAAACGGTCGATTACACATATATATATATATATAATATATTATATATGCAGATAGAAT
>CANNZV010004113.1:0-47121 GCA_947561585.1 Caprella mutica
GGAAGCGGTGCCTTCTCATTATCAAAGAGAGCTGAGATAATTCATCACAAGAAATATTTAACTAGTAATTCGCATCTAAAATTAGATAACATTTCTTCAATTATAATAGTATCTCTTTTAATTTCTTCCTTACAGCTTCCCAATTATTGAGAACTTCTTCATTTTCAAATCGGATGATTGTATGTCCCATTTCTCTTAAAATTTCTTCTCGAATTTGGTCGTACTCTATTTGGTTTAAATGTATACCTCCATCTAGTTCTATAATCAATTTATTTTTATGACAATAAAAATCTGCTATAAAATAACTTTCAGTTGTCATAAATCCCCCATGTCGTATAATGTATTGTCGATAAAATTTTTCCTCAACGAATTGCCTATTCCTAACCTTGCTCCAGAATTTCTTTTCCGCAGGCGTAGGATTTTTTCTCATCCCCTTAGCATAATGTAGCACTTTTTCATAATTAGCCATAATTGTTTAAATTAGTATCAAATCAATACTTCAATGAAAACGAGTTATTTTTCCTCAACGTCTCCCCCTCTTCCTAAGAGGGGGTCGGGGGGAGTTAAAGCACCCCTTTAGTAGACGGCAACCACATCTTCTCCACATCTCGCTTCTTTGCCATTTTAATCGCCTTCGCTAAGCCTTTAAAAATAGCTTCTATCTTATGATGTTCATTGGTGCCTTCGGCCTTAATATTTAAGTTGCATTGAGCGGTATCTGAAAAAGATTTAAAGAAATGATAAAACATTTCTGTAAGGGCATATCGCCTATCTTTTCTCTTTTAAAATCAGCGTCCCATACTAGCCAAGGGCGACCTCCGAAATCTATCGCAACATTGACTAAACAATCGTCCATCGGCAAACAAAAACCATATCGTTCGATTCCCATTTTATCCCCTAGCGCCTTTCGAAAAGCCTCCCCTAAAGCTAAGGCTGTATCTTCTATCGTATGGTGTTCGTCTATATGTAAATCGCCCTTTACTTTTACTGTTAAGTCTGAGTTGGAGTGCCGCCCTAATTGGTCAAGCATATGATCGAAAAAACCTAAACCTGTTTCACAATTACAAGTGCCCGTACCATCTAAATTTAATTCAATAAAAATGTCTGTTTCTTTCGTAGTGCGCTGTACTTGAATCGTTCGAGATTCCAATTTTAGGAATTCGTAAATTTCTTTCCAATGAGTTGCTTTTAAGGCAATGGTATCAGAAATATCTATGCCCTTCACCAGATGGTCATCCGATTCATCGGCAGACTTTCCGATCAAAATACCTTTTGCCCCCATATTATGAGCCAGTAGAATATCCGTTAAACGATCTCCTAATACAAAGGAATTTTCTAGATCATAGGTCCCATCCATATAGTGCGTAACCAGACCTGTATTAGGTTTTCGAGTAGGCGCATTGTCTTTAGCAAAAGTCCGATCTATGACGACCTCTTTGAAAGTGATGCCTTCTGTCTCCAAGATATTCATCATTAGATTATGTGGACCCCAAAAAGTATCCTCTGGATATACTGCTGTACCTAGGCCATCTTGGTTGGTGATCATAACCAATTCGTAGTCTAATTCTTCGGCGATCTTTCCTAACCATAGTAGACATTTTGGTAAAAATTGCAGTTTTTCAAAGCTGTCTACTTGAAAGTCTGTTGGCGGTTCTATGATGATGGTGCCATCTCTATCTAGGAATAATATTTTTTTCATTTATGTTGCGTAAAAGAGGGTGAATTTCTGACTAAATATTAATAAAGAACACGGAGACACAGAGGCACAGAGATTTTTTTTAACGAGAAATGCATATACGTTTTCCTCTGTGTCTCCGTGCCTCTGTGTTCATAAACTTTTCGATCTCCAGCCATTCAATGCCGCCAATAATAATTCATTCTCTGAAGGTTGCCCAATCGTAAAACGAAGACAATCATCACATAATATGACTGTTGATCGATTCCGAATAACAATTCCTTTTTTCACCAAATAATCATATAAGACATTGGGTTGATCTACTTCTACCAATAAAAAATTAGCATCCGAAGGATGTACTTTCTTAACAAAAGAAAAGTCTCTTAAAGTGCTAGCTAAATGAGCACGCTCTTGTAAAAGTATTTGAATATTTTCTTGGATTGTATCAACAGACTGCATACCAGCCAATGCCGCTTTCTGCGTTAGGACATTGATATTATATGGTGGTTTTACTTTATTAAACAAACTAATTATTTCTTCAGAGGCGAAGGCCATTCCCAAGCGAATACCTGCCATTCCCCATGCTTTTGAAAAGGTTTGTAAAACAACTACATTCGGATATTGGTTAATAAATTCAGCAGCACTTTTAGTAGCAGCAAAATCTATATACGCCTCATCTATTACTACGATACCAGGGAATTCTTTTATTAAAGTTTCGATAGCTGCTCTATCAATGCTATTACCTGTTGGGTTATTGGGAGAACAGATAAATAATAATTTGGAATGTTGGTCGGCTGCTGCAAGGATACGTGGCACATCAGGTTGATAATCGGCCGTTAAGTTTATTTTCTTTACTTCGATACCACAGATGTCTGCTCCAACTTGGTACATCCCATAAGTGGGGGGCAAAGTAATAATATGATCTTCTTTTGGTTCGCAAAAAATACGTAGTAATACATCTATTGCTTCATCGCTTCCATTCCCTAAAAAAATATTTTTTACAGGAATTCCTTTAATCTCCGATATTCTTGTTTTAACTGCTTTTTGCAAAGGGTCTGGATATCGATTCATCCCATTATCAAATGGATTCTCATTAGCATCCAAAAAGACTTTTGCATTACCTTTGAATTCATGCCTTGCAGAAGAATAAGGTTTTAAAGATTGTATATTTTTTCTAGCCAGGTGTATCATTGAGTTTTTTTTAGGAAAAGCGGCAAGAGGAAAATTCTTTTAAATTCAGTTCTATCAATTTAGATCTGCAAGTTATCGACATCAAAAACGATTTATCATAGTATTGAAAAGGCAATCTTTTATTCGAAAAATCACTTAGTCAACATAGCCACCTAATCCATCAAAGTCTTCAACCGTATACTCACCGCTCGTTTATGCGCTTCCAATTCTTCAGCCGCTGCCATTATTTCTACAATAGGACCTATATTACGTATACCTTCCTTTGTTAATTCCTGAAAGGTTATTTTTTTACAGAAAGAATCCAAGCTTACACCACTATACATTTTTGCATAACCATTCGTTGGCAAAGTATGATTGGTGCCAGAAGCATAATCCCCTACGGATTCAGGGCTATAGTTGCCAATAAAAACAGAGCCTGCGTTACTAATTCTCGCTGCCATTTCTACTGCCTCATCTATTGCCAAAATTAAATGCTCTGGCGCGTATTCATCTATAATTTCTAGCATCTCTACTCTACTATCCACCACAATTACACAACTATTTTCTAAGGCTTTACTCGCTAGTTCTTTTCTCGGCAATTGGCTTAATTGACGGGATAATTCTTGATGGACTTGTTGAAGGAAGGATTCTGTTGTTGTCACTAAAACAACTTGACTATCTACGCCATGTTCTGCTTGCGATAATAGGTCAGCCGCTACAAAAGCAGGGATAGCTGTTTCATCTGCTACCACCATCACTTCAGAGGGCCCTGCTGGCATATCTATGGCAACGCCATTTCTTTGTACCAATTGTTTGGCTGCCGTCACATATTGATTACCAGGGCCAAAAATTTTATCTACTTTAGGCACAGTCTCTGTACCGTAGGCCATAGCTCCAATCGCTTGAACCCCACCAATTTTGAAAATTTTAGTGGCGCCTACCAAATTGGCTGTATACAAAATAGCCGGATGAATTGTTCCATCTTTGGCAGGTGGTGTACATAAGATGATCTCTTTACAACCCGCAATTTTGGCAGGAATGCCCAACATTAAAATAGTTGAAAATAAAGGTGCTGTTCCACCAGGAATATATAAACCTACTTTTGAGATACCTACACTCTTTCGCCAACACCGCACTCCTGGCATGGTCTCCACTTCTTTGATTGGTTCTTTTTGAGCTTGGTGAAAAACCTCTATATTAGACTTTGCTTGTTGAATGGCTTTTTTTAAATCTTCTCCTACGTAATTGATCGCTTCATTGATCTCTTTTAAGCCTACTCTTGTTTTGTCTAGTGCTACTTTATCAAACTGTTCGGTATACGCTTGGATCGCTTTATCGCCTTCGGTGGCGACTGTCGTCAGAATATTAGCGACCGTCTCCTCTAAGGTTGCACTATCAAAGCTTGGCCGTTGAAGAATCTCAGAGAATTTCTCTTTTTTAGGTCGGATGAAAACTTTCATGTAGATTGGTTTCTAGGGGTCAGGGGTCAGGAGTCAGGGGTCAGGGCAAAACTAACGTATGCTTAGATATACGCTAGCTTTGCCCTGACCCCCGACTCCTGACCCCTGACTCCTATACATTCAATAACTTATTAATAAAGGACACTAAGTCCATTCTTGGCACTTCATGTTGAACCCTTGCTCGCCATTCTTTTTTATCAGTTACTTCGTCTGCTATAGCTCTACCCATTTTTAAATCACGGACAGAAACCACTCCTTTTTCAAACTCATCGCTCCCCAATAAAATGATTACTGGACAGTTTTTATCATCTGCGTAACTCAATTGCTTTTTTAATTTTTTAAAACCCTGATTCGGTCCATAGTAAACTTCTGTATTAATGCCTCCTTCTCTTAATTGCCTAGCTATTTTTTGATATTCAGGCATCATCTCTATATCTAAGACCGTAATCAATAAAGGACCTTCTGCAGCCCCCCCTCGGTTGGTCAAGGTCAATAATTCTGCTAAACGATCTACGCCTATAGAGGCACCCGTTGCAGGTGCTTTCACACCCAATAACTGCTTTACTAAATCATCGTATCTCCCTCCTCCACAGATCGACCCTACCCTTCGTTCTCTTCCTTTTGCATCTAAATAAAACTGTGTGGATTCTACTTCAAATATAGGCCCTGTATAATAGGCCATCCCTCTTACCAATGTAGGATCAAACAATACCGCTTCATTTGACAGACCCGCTTGTTCTAATACACTATTCACTCTAATCAATTCTTCCAAACCTTCTTTCGACACTTCATTCGTACCGATTTTAGTTCCCAATGTCTCGATCACCTGTCCTCTATTCATCCCTGCTTCCGAGAACACTTCGAAAAAAGAAATAAACTGGTTGATTAAGTTCGTATCCAATCCTAAACCTGGAATGATTGCACCAGATTTATCTTTTCTACCTTTTCCCAATTCAGCTTCAATGCCTCTTAATCCAACTTTATCTAGTTTATCAATGATTCTTAAGATTGCCTGTTCTTCCGCTGCTTTTTCGATACCTTGACTATGTAAAAAGCCTTTTAATATTTTTCGATTGTTGACTCGTATTTTAAAATCACTTTGCGCTAAACCGATAGCTTGTAATGCATCAGATAAAATCATACATACCTCTGCATCCGCTGCCACATCAGAAGACCCTACTGTATCAAAATCCAATTGCCAAAACTGTCTAAATCTTCCTGGATCTAACTTCGTTTCATATCGAAAAACGGGTCCAAATTGATAGCGTCGAAATAATGGTGCCTTCCCTTCTACTAATTGGTTCTTCAAAAATCGAGTCCACAACCTTTCCGCATAGACTCTTGATAAGGGTGCTGTCAAATCATAGCGTAGAGATAGATAGGCATGATCCATCACCACATTATTATCTTGATCTCTTAGCTCTCTTTTGCCATCTGCTCTAAAAACAGGTTCTATTTCCGGATTTTTAAAAGAATAGACTCCTTTATCTACCGTATCTTCATCGGGCATGTATTTACCTAAGCATTCCGCATATTCTAATACAGGTGTATCCAAATGTTCAAAACCGTAAGACTGATATACCTTGCTCGCTTTCTCAATAATATTCCACCTAAGTGCATTTAGATTGGCATCAATATCTCTGAATCCTTTTATTTTCCTCGGAACTAATCCTCTTTTATTATCCATATTTTTTTGAGATTAGACTTATTAGCCTTCTTAAAAAGGGTGACAAGCCTATTGTAGATTTATTAATTAAGCGGAGAAGTCAGTTAATTAGAAATATGCTCACTAGCTATCTCCATCAACTTGTCAATATAATCAACCACTTAATCAATATATCAACAAATAAAAAAAGGGCATTGTAAAAACAATGCCCTATAAAGTACCACCGAAGAGATTCGAACCCTTGACCTCTGGATCCACAAACCAGCGCTCTAACCAACTGAGCTACGGCGGCATCTTTTGCGGGCACAAAAATAAATCTTTTTTCCTTAAGGAACTATGCCCAGTAAGATAAAAATTAAAAATATTTTTTGTCGCATATATTTTTTAAGAAGTCAGAAGTCAGATCGCTTCGCTGTCAGACCGCTTTCAGCTGTCAGATACGGGGTTAGTCAACGTCATAAATCTGACCGCTGACCTCTGACCTCTAGCTTCTTTTTTAATCAATTCTAGGAATGATTTTCTCAATAGGCATACTCAGTATCCCTGTGGCACCGATTGCTTCTAATGGACGAACCGCTTTCCAAAATTCCGTTTCGGACATAACGACATGTATAGCTACCCAATTAGGGTCGCTTAAGGTCATTATCGTCGGACTCTTAACTCCTGGAAGCAAGGCAGTAATTTCAGCTAATTTAACTTTAGGCGCATTGAGCATAACATACTTTCTATTCCTAGCATTGAGCACTGCATCAATTCGGAACAATAAATCTTCTAACAAATGTTGTTTATCTATATCTAAATTTCTATTGGCAATTAATACTGCTTGAGAAGTCATTAAGTTTTCCACTTCCTCCAAACCATTACTCAATAAGGTAGCTCCTGTGCTTACGATGTCAAAAATCCCTTCCGCCAAACCAATCATAGGCGCTATTTCGACAGAGCCACCAATTTCCTGAATGGTTACGTTTATGTCTTTATCCTTCAAGCATTCTTTCAACACATTTGGATAAGAAGTGGCTATTTCTTTCCCATCAAACCATTTAATGCCTTCTATTTCATAAGTGGGCACATCCTTTTTGGGAATAGCTAGACATAATCTACATTTAGAAAAACCTAGTTCCCTAATTGCATCCACCTCCTTTGCTTTTTCAAGTACTTCATTTTGACCTAAAATACCTAAATGAGCGATACCATCTTGTACATATTGAGGTATATCATCATCTCGCAGCATTAAGATTTCTATTGGATAATTTACCGCTTTTACCTTGAGCGTTCTTTTACTCTCTGGTATACTAATTCCACATTCTTTTAATAAAGTCCTCGATTTATCACTCAAGCGACCCGATTTCTGTATAGCAATTCTTAATGTATTCATTAAAATAGTTGAAAATAAAAAGCGGCTTATCATCTGTAAATGATAAGCCGCTTCTTGTTTTTAAGTTAAAATATTAAGCATTACAGTATCATCTACCCAATGAGGTATTTATGGAAATGATGATGTAAATTACTCTTAAGCATAATATTTTATTTGTAAACTACTGCAAAAGTAATATTTCATTACTAACTTTGCAACAACAGAAGCCCTAATTATAACAACTCATTTAAAATTAAATTCAATTTTCTTATCAATTGAATAATATAATTTCTAATTTAGTCGCCTGAAAAAAGATAGTTTTAGATAAGTTACATGCAATAAATGAAGAATATCAACCGATTAAGTAAGAATCATATCAGAAAAGCTCCATTTTTTTGAACATTTCCTACCTATAAATCGTACAGAAATCAGTTCCTTATTGAAAAATATTCATCACTATAATCATTATAACAAAAACAAACGAAGCCGTATATCACATATAAAACTGCTTCCCATCGTTTTGAATAAAGTAAAACCATGAGAGACAACATCGCTTTTTTAGAGTTGAAATTTGGTAATATAGAGGGTGGTTACGCTAACTTTTTTGCTATTAGTGATATTTCTCTGTTGATCTTTGATCCATCTACTAACAGAATTTTTATTGAAAGTTTAGCCATCAATGCAGATGTCAATATTGTATGGGTCAATTCTAAGGTGAACGAACTAGGACATACTATCGGACGGTCCAAGCAAGTAGTCAATTTAAGAACTCGTAGAAAAAAGCCTTTTAGAGAAGATTTTACATTAGATGAAGACTCTTTAAATTTTGCTTTTAATAGGATTCGCCCAACTCGGAGATTCATTAAGAGTTTCTTCGGAAAGAATTTTAGAAAATATAATATTAGAAATATCGTCACCTTTGATGGTAAAAGAGATATTTTCCTTTGTGAAAAATCTGGTGTTATTTTCAGAGGTATGCGTGTATTTGATTTACAAAAAGCTTTAAATAAAGAATTTAATTATTTATTTTCTTTAAACAAGTTAGGTGTAGCAACCAATATAAGATATGACCAGCAAGATGGTAATCTAAAATCCAATAACTTAAAGTATTGGATTCACCCGATCGCTGCTCGCCAACTACGTCCTCGCTCTGCTGCTTGGGATGCTGCTAGAATGTTCATGGTCTATCAAGAATTTAATGAATACCATGAGATTTCACGATGAAATCAGCATTGCTAGTCAATCAAATCCAAGCAATGAAAGATGCAGAAGCGGAAGCTGCTGCTTTAGCAGCACCAGCTGAACCAGAGACACCAGAACCAAAAACACAGGAGGCACCTCCTGTAGGAACAGATGATGCCGTAGCACCAGCAGCAGATGATGCTAGTGAAACACCGCCTGAAGAAGAAGAAACAGTTGCGGCAACTTCTGAAGAATCTCCAGAAGATAATGCTGCTGAATAAATAATTTTCGTTATTTTTTCGGCGTTACTACATAAAAAACGGCTGCTTGTATATACGAGCAGCCGTTTTTTTTATTGGAGACTGGAATACTTATTCTGTGTCCACATCAATGCATTGAGCAATCTTCTAAATCATCCTAAAATCAATTCCTCATGTCGAAGTCCTTAAAATTCCCAACGCTAGCTATTCAAAGCACCCATGCAAAAGATATAACGAATGGTGCCGTCACGCCCCCCATTACCCTTTCCACTACTTTTGAACGAGAATCGGATGGCTCTTATAAAAGTGGTTATATCTATTCTAGAATTGACAATCCTAATCGACAATTAGTAGAGAAAAGTATTGCCACTTTAGAAAACGGAGCAATAGGTGTTGCTTTTTCCTCTGGGATGGCAGCTATTACCGCTTTATTTCAAACTTTAAAACCTGGTGATCATTTACTTTTACCAGATGATGTCTACTATACCGCTGCCGCTATGGCACAAGAAGTATTTGGACCAAATGGTATAGATGTAGAGCAAGTAAGCATGTATGATTTATCCGCCGTGAAGAAAGCTATTCGTCCAAATACAGCAATTATTTGGTTAGAAACCCCCTCCAATCCACAATTAAATATTAGTGATATAGCTGCTATCTCGACATTAGCACATCAAGTAGGTGCCATTTGTGCCGTTGATAATACTTGGTCTAGCCCTGTCTTACAAAGCCCCTTAGACTTAGGCGCAGATGTTGTCATGCATTCCACCACCAAGTACTTTGGAGGGCACAGCGATGTCTTAGGAGGCTGTTTGGTGCTTAAGCAAAATAGTCCGCTAGCAGAGCAGTTACATCGTATTCAAAAATTAACCGGGGCTGTTCCTTCGCCTTTTGATTGCTGGATGATTACTAGAGGGATTAAAACCTTGCATATTCGGGTGATGCAACAAACTAAAAACGCTAAAAAATTGGCTAAGTTTTTAGTAAAGCATCCCAAAATTGAAGCTGTTCATTATCCTGGTTTAAAAAAACATCCACATTATAAAGTGGCAAAGAAACAAATGAAAGGAGGTTTTGGTGCTATGTTATCTGTGCAGATAAAAGGGGATGCAAGACAGGCGATGGCCTTGACAGGGAAGTTAAAATTATTTACTACAGCCACTAGTTTAGGTGGGGTGGAAAGTTTGATAGAGCATCGAAAATCTATCGAAGGACCTGCTAGTTTAACACCTGATAATTTATTGCGAATTTCTGTGGGTTTAGAACATATCTCAGATTTGATCGCGGATTGGGAACAAGCTTTGGGAAATTAAAAAGGAAGCATTAAAAATTGGATCTATAGATAGCCCTTTTTTAATGCCTCCTTATTAGACTTGTTTCTAAATAAGGAATTAGTATATGAAATTTATATTTTTTCTTGTAAGAAGCTGATTTTTTCAGTGCACCTGTCGGGCCGCCAGGCAGGATAGCCCAGCTACGGACTTAAAAAATTGGCTTCTTAGAAGGAAAAAGATATTTTCATATATTGATTAGTTATTTAGAAACAAGTCTATTCATAAAGTTTCTTCCAAAACAGCAGTCAAACATTCCGTCAAACTAAGTCCACTTGCCACTACTTGTTGTGGAAACAGACTTTGTTCTGACCATCCGGGGATAGTATTTGCTTCTAATAAATGAAAGGCTCCTTTTTGTAAAATATAATCAAATCGTACCATGCCTTTACAATCTAAGAGGTCATACAACTTTCTAGAAAGTGCTTGACAATCAATAGTTTGTGCAGATGTTAATGCAGCAGGCGTTACCTCTTCACTTGCATTTTCATATTTGGCTTGATAATCAAAGAATTCATTTTCAGAGATAATTTCTGTGATCGGCAAGACAATGACTTCCTTTCCTTTGCGGAATACGCCATTAGAGAATTCTCTGCCATCCATGAATTGCTCTACAATTACTTCATCATCATATTCGAAAGCTTTTTGAATAGATGTACGAATACAAGTATTATCCATTACTTTAGAAATGCCATAGCTACTCCCATTCTTATTAGGCTTAATAAATAATGGAAAACCCATATTTTCCAAATCTTGCCAATCAATAGTTCGTCCTGTTCTCAACAATCTAGAATCTGCCATAGGAATACCATAAGGTCTTAAATAATCCTTAGTTGCTTGCTTATTGAATGTTAAAGCACTAACAAAATGATCACAACCTGTGCAAGGAATATCTAATAATCCAAAATAACCTTGAATGTTTCCATCCTCTGCAGGATGGCCGTGCAAGGTTAAAAAGATGGCATCAAATGTTATTTTTTTATTTGCTTTTTCTAAAGAAAAATCATTTTTATCTACAATAGTTCTCGTTGCTTGTTCTAAGAAATGGGCGCCATTTAATTCTATAATGTAAGGTGTATAGCGTTCTTTATCTAAGTGAGCTGCTATCGTTTTGGCACTTTTTAAAGAGACCCCTCTTTCTGCTACATTTCCGCCAGTTAATATGGCTATATTTAATTTCTTTTTCATTGTATTTATCTTTGTTCTTACATATCTTGCAAAGATAGTTTTTTTTAGTGCTCTGCACATAAAATGATGTACAGAGCACATCAAATTTAGTACAGGATACACAAATGATGTGCTGTAAAATTATTAGCAATGAGTAACGAAACACTATTCAGACAATTAGAAAGAGAACTACGACAATATAAACCGCTTTTAGGTAAGGCAGCAGATTCGATATTGGATCAAGAAGTATCAAATTATCCAATTTTCATTTTACATAAAGGAGAAATAGAAATAGGTATACAAGTAATTAATAAAGCTAAAGATGGCGGCAGTTGGTCCATTAATGCTTCTATTCTTGAGGAATTTGCTGCAAAACAACTTATTCAGATGGATAAAATTCCCAATTTTCAAACAGTCTATAAAGATCCTACGGAGCATCTTTGCTTATTTGTATTAAGCGAGGCAGGAGCTAATTTTATTTTTCTCAATAGATTTTTAGATAAGGCTAAGAATAATTGAATAGAGCAAAATAAAGGAAGTCAATTGCTCATTTAAAGGGATCGAATCAGGTGGCTGTCCCTCGGATTTCATCCGAGGTTATTCGAGTTCAACTGCTCTGTAGTTTTATACCCGTTGAATTATTGTGCTGCCCCAAGATCGTTTTACACTCAATTCAATTGGACTTTAATAGTCTCCACCAGCGGTCGACAGATTTAGCAAGAGCCTGCAAGGGCTATAGATAAATCTTTTATATACAGTCACTATTTTAGGCCAACTATAAAGAAAATCATAGCCTAGACGCTACAACCAAGCGATAGCAGACCAAAGACTAAAGGCCAATGGCTAAAGTCGAGATCAATTTGAATTCCCTTTAAAATTTAACTTCAAGGACTTTTGCAACTTCGGTGAATATTAGTTGTTTTTTGCCCATAAGATGGCATATTATTTGCCCCTTTACTCTCATTCCCCTCTATGGAATGAAAAAGCAATAACTGTTACTTCATTACTTACTCCCTCACAATAATCGTTTTTTATTACTAACTATTTATAGCGAATATCTTATCCCCTCATTGATAAGGCTTTATGTATCCTTACAAAATAAGTACGTTGTAGCATAGAACTTAATCTATTCTAAAATCATCTACACTAATGCTAAAAGAAGGAGATATCTGTATACCAACCATGCATTCTTTAGTTTTATTAGGTGGAAATCCGAACTTAGTAAATGCGCTAGAGGATGCCCTTAATGCAGATCCGGGGCAACAAGTCGCATTAAAAAATTATATTGATCTACACAAATCCATACCTGTACTCAAAAAAACAGTCGACCAATCTACCATTTTATTTACTTTGATAGAGGAAGCTGGCATTCAATATTTAGAAACTTTAGTAAAAAAATTTCCCAACAGGTGCATCATCGTTTTAGCCGATAATAATTTTAGTGATTTAGGAAAATTAGCCATTAAAAAAGGGGCCCAAGATTTCGTCTTATTCTCAGAGATTTCTACGGATAGGTTTACTCGCATCATTCAGTTTGCCGAAGAGCGCAATAGAATGAAATTAGAAGTAAAGCAGTCAGTAATGAAAACGCAAAAACGGTATCAAGATATTTTTGATACTTCCAATGCTGCTATCTACATCTGTGATTTAGATGGAAATTTAATCAACTACAACACCTCTACTTCTACTTTATTAGCCATTCCATATAAAGAATTAGAATCCATTGATATACACAATCAAATGCATTCCGAAAAGAGGCGAAATGATTTTTTAGTCCGTTTAGTAGCTGCTAAAAAAGTTGATGACTTTGAAATAGAAATAGAAAGAAGTAATGGAGAGCGAAGACAATGTCTTATTACTGCCCGAATGATCGAAAATCCAGATTTTACAGGATATACAGGGATTGTCAGAGATATTACAGAACAGAAACAAGCAGAGCATTTCAAAAAAACTAGAGACTTAGCGCAGGAATCTACTAAGATGAAAGAACAGTTCATCGCAAGTATTAGCCACGAGATGCGCACCCCAATGAACGCTATATTGGGCATGAGTAATCTAATCATAAAAACTGACTTAAATGAAGAACAATACAATTTCATAAGTTCGATTAAACAATCTTCCGAAATCTTATTAGGTGTTGTTAATGATATTTTAGAGATATCAGAAATTCAAAATGGCAAAATCAAATTTGAAAATAAAAACTTCGATGTACATGCTTTATTGAAGAATTTGATCAATGTGATGAAGTATAAGGCGCAAGAAAAAGACTTGGAGCTGGAGTTGATTATGGAAAATCAAATTCCTCAAATCATAAGAGGTGATAAACTAAGATTAAATCAGATTTTATATAACTTGGTGGGGAATGCTATTAAATTTACAGACTCTGGTCATGTAAAAATTTATGTTATTAATCTCAACCAGAATTCTTATTCTGTACAAATCAAATTCATCGTAGAAGATACAGGTATTGGCATTCCACCTAAAAAGATACATGCTATCTTCGATTCGTTTACTAGAATTCGAACTAAAGATCGAATTTTTGAAGGTACTGGGTTAGGGCTTTCTATTGCTCGAAATTTAATTGAACAACAAGGTGGAAAAATATGGGCTACTAGTGAGTTGAATAAAGGGTCTAAATTTTTCTTTGATCTTATTTTTGAAGCAGGAGAAGAATTAGAAACGCAATCGGAAGAGGAAGTACTCACTTTAGCTACCAATACCTCCTTTCGTTTGCTATTAGCAGAGGATAATAAGATGAACCAACTGGTCGCTAGAAAAACGCTAGAAAAACATTGGAAAAATATTGATATCACTATTGCCAACAATGGGCAAGAAGCCATAGATATTCTAAAAAAAGAAAAATTTGATATTATTCTAATGGATATTCAAATGCCCTTTATGAATGGATATGAAGCAACCGCATATATCCGAAAGAACATGGCATCAACTTTGGGAGATATTCCTATTTTAGCAATGACCGCTCATGCCCATATTTCTAAAGATGAAAAATTCAAGAAATTTGGTATGGACGATTATGTCCTCAAACCTTTTGAACCTGAGCAACTGTTCCTAAAAATTGGACAGTATGTCTTAAAAAATAAATAATCACTAAAGAAAACTGATATGTCCTACCTACACATTAATCTAGACTATTTAAATCTAATGTCAGACGGAGACGATGACATGAAAAAAGTAATGATTGAAATGTTACTAGAAGAAGTTCCTGCCGAAGTAGCTAAAATGAACGCGCTTCACCAGGCAGCTAATTGGCAACAACTCAGAGAGGTGAGTCACAAGCTAAAATCTACTTTAGCATTTATTGGAAGCGCTACTTTAACAAATGCTAACCAACAAATAGAAGATATTGCTAAAGATGTGGATGGTATAGAAAGATTACCTGAATTATTGGATAAAATTACGACTACTTATCCTACAGCCTTGGCAGAACTAAAAACGGTTTTTGCAGAGATGGCGACAGCATAGTACTGAGCACATAATAGGACACAGATTGGATGATAGAACAGACAAAAGACCTGTTTATCCCGTCCAATCCGTGTCCCATTTCGCATTTTCTGTATCGTTCATTTTAAGCTTCTACAACTCCCTTAACCAAGTAAAAGGATTAAGGCGATTCTTACCTTTCCATATTTCTAGATGCAATTCTGGGTAGTCTTTTCTTGCGTTGATCCCAACAGTGCCAATTACTTGTTGTGCCAATACAATATCCCCTTTTTTCACTTTAATGGTTTCCAAATTAGAATAAACGGAATAATAATCTCCATGCTGTAAGATTAAAGTATTGAGATAACCAGGAACAATCTGGATAGCGGCCACCAAGCCTTCGTGCAAGGAAAAAACACTTCTATCAGACCTAGCTCTAATATCAATACCGTTGTTATTAACCATTATTTTTTTATGAATAGGATGAGCTTGATTGCCGAAGTAGCGAGTAATAACACCATTTTGTATCGGCCAAACCATTTTTCCTTTTTGCTTGGCAAACTGATAACTTATATCCGCAGCTAATGCTCTTTTATTTGTTTCTACAATATTAAGCGATGTAGAGGCGGAATTTTCTATATCCGATTGCAAGTCCACATCCGCAGCAATCACCGCATTTAAAGTTTGATTCAAAGCTTCATGCGCTGTTTTCTGTTGATTAAACAAACTAGCAAATACCTGCTCCTCTCTTTTTAATTTCGTTAGTAACATCTCTTTATTCGAAAGGGCTAACTGCATTTCTTTTTTCTGAACTTCTTCAGAAAACAATAGCTGTTCTTGTGTTTCCTTTCCTTCTTCTAAGGATCGTATTTGTTGTTTTAAGGCCGTTTGGGTTTCAAGAATTAAGTTAATTTGCTTCTTTCTATATTCATCATATTGCTGCAAGTAACGCCATCGTTTCAAGGCTTGGCTAAAGCTCTTAGCAGAAAATAAAAATAACAAGTCATTATTACTCATTTTTGAACGATAGGCCTGCTGAATCATCCCCGAATACTCTACTTTCAATTTTTCAATATCTAATTCTAAAGAATCTACCGCAATTGCAGAACGCTCCATTGTTATAGCAGCTCTATTGATTTTTTTTTCAAGAGAATAAATCAATTGCCCTCTCTGCTCTATTTGCCGCTGTAGCACATAAAATTCATCTAAAATAGCTGCCTTATTTTTTCTGGTGTCATTTAACAGATTAGCTGTGCGTTGCATTTCCTTGAGGAGTTTGACTTGATCCTTAGTCATAGCGCTTTGCCCCTGTAGCCCATCAGTAGAGATAAATGTAGCAAGAAAAAATAATATGGTGAGGGTTTGCTTCATGCAGAAAATATACTGTGGTTTAGAATGTTTATTTGTTGAAATTGTATATTTGTTTAGTAGGATATACTTATAAACAGTTAAACAATTTTAAACAAATAAACACGTAATTATCAGTCCACTCTTTTATATCGACTAGACACGGAGAAAGGCATACTTTTAGGTACATCTATCGTTACTTTCGATAACTGAATATCTACCGTCACTTCTCCCGTTTCATCGCTTTGCATTAGAAAATTTCTTTTATGTGCAAAATTATTTGTTTCCCCTATTTTCTGATAATCCTCATACCCAACGACCAATTTTCGACTATTTCTTAAATCTAAAAAAGCCATTTGTTCTAGCAAGTAGGTTGTACTATTCAACCAATAATCACTTAAAGTATTTGGACCTTTTTCGCTACTTATTTTATATTGTTCTGTTTTATTATTAACCGTGTAGGTATGATTGTCAAAAAAATAAGGATTGCCTAATAACATCGTCTGTAGCGCATTGAAATCTGCGGGCAAATGATACGTTTCTTCTAAGAAGTCTAAGCCCCTGACATAATATTCTTTGTCTAGTCTATTGAGAATATATACCGAATCCTTATCTACTAAGATTCGTGCCCCTTCCACGCTTAATCTTTTTATGTTCATCCAAATCAAACTATCGGTTCGCATCCGAATAGTCGCATTGACTTTTTGGGTGGTTGTAGCATCTCTAAAGTTTATTTTAGCTTTGGCATCTAGCCATTTTATAGCTACTTTATTATCCGCCAATTTGTCGAATAACATCTCCGCTGTTTGCGTGCTTAAGGCCTCGTTATCTGTAAGTGATTGTCCTTTTTTAGAAACTTTACAAGACGCGAATAAGAATAGGCAGCTCAGTAGGCCTACTAGGTATCTATTAGAGGGAAGTAATTTCAAACGGAAATTAGTTTATAGGTTGTTGAGTGTATATAGCCACCAAATTTATTTGGTAAGCTCTAAGTTACATTGTATATAGTAAGAATAATGAGTAGTTACAAACTACTAACATTCGTAGCGATATTTGTAGTTTGCAACCATAGCCGTCAGGCTGTCAGTATATAAATAATTAATATATATATGTTATTTTTAAATAATAACTGTATATCAAGTGTTTAGATCGGAATAAATTCCGTGGTACAAAACAAAACGCTACCCTTTTGGTTTAATAGTTTTAGCCCGATTAAAGGCATCTTCAGAAAGATCAAATTTTTCTAATTGCTTATAAACCTCACCTAAAGCCATGTAAGCATTTCTCAATAATGCCGGATTGTTACTCGCCATCATTAAGACCAATTCTAAGGAGGCAATGGCATCACTATGTGCTCCTTTTTCTAAATTCGCTAAACCATTATAATAATACGCATCCCCTTGGTTGGGAAATAAATCCATTGCTTTCTCAGAAAAGGAAGCTAAATTATCATAATCCTTTGTTGAATAATAAATTTGCATAGCATTTTCCCAAACAGAAAATACGGTATCATCCAATTCTAAAGTTCGTTTATAAGCTTCTAAAGCATCTGTTTCTCGATTGAGCTGGTACAATAAATCCCCATGAATGGCATGCGCTTTAGCATCCAAAGGATGAACTTCCGCTAACACCATCGCCATACCCAATATCTGTTCTTGGAGGACACTCTCTTGCTTGGTGATATTTAAGACATAAGGATATAATTTGGCAATTTTAACATCAATTAAAACATCTTCTTGTTTGAAAAGTGTTTGTAAGGTTTCCAAATACGCCGCATCGTCCCCTTTCTTAGCTTTGCCTTCAAAAGATGCTATTGCTAAATTAGCTTTTGCATCTTCTGGATTTAAAGCAATAATCTTTTCATACTCTTTTTTTGCATTTTTCTGATTCCCTATTTGCACATAATATCTAGCAAGCGTATGTATATATTCCAAGTTTTTAGGATATTTAGCCACCAATCGCTCATACTCCCCTGCTGCCTCTTTCTTCTTACCTAATTGTTGCCAGATTTTATGTTTTCGACTACTAATTTCTTCCGTAATACCTCTCTTTGCTTCAAGTTCGTTAAATACCTTTATAGCCGCCTCCCCTTCTTCTGCTTTCACTAAAAAATATGCCCATTGAAAATAGAAATCATCCTGATTAGGTTGGGTTTGCACTAACTGTTCATAAATAGCTGCAGCCTTTCTATTATAGCCTTCTTTATCGTACAAATCTGCAAGAAAAATTTTATACCATTCATTAGAATCATCTAACCTTATAGCTGTTTGTACTTCTTTAAGGGCTAAATCCATCTTACCCAATTCTACATACACTCTTGCTAATTCAAAATGAGGAGAGGGGTAACTTCTATTCTCTTTAATAATTTGCTCATATAAGGACGCTGCACTCTCGTAATTTCGCAAGAATTTTTCTCTACTCGCTTCTATCAGCATTTTTTGCAGGTTGATTTCTTCTTGGGTAAAGCGACTTCCTTGCGCCCAAGTGGTGGTAGGACCAACTCCCGTAAAGAATAGGAGAATAAGGCTTATTTTTAGTATATTTTTCATGCTCAGAATGTCTTTCTTGTTCTTCAATAACACTAGTCTATTACTTTAACCTAACAAATAGGTTGCCTGTTTGGTCAAAACCCCTATTTTAACATATGATTAATGAAGCATTGGAGCTTATTGGGGGGTATCTATTAGGTTGATACTTTATTCTATTTAAGTTTAAGAGCAAGTGTCAAGTTCAAAACGTAAGGCTGGCAAGCGTCTGGCGTCAACATCATGGGTTGGACTTGAACTTTATGCTTGCTCTTGGACTTAAAGAATATCAACTACTTTTAGTGTTTAGATAAACATGTTCAAAAATAGTTTTCAATACCCCTAATACCCTCCAATCTACTTATTTTACCCCTGTGCTTCCAAACCCGCCAGCACCACGATCTGTATCACTTAGTGTTTCTACTGCTTCCCAAGTAATTTGCTCATATTTAGCAATGACCATTTGCGCAATGCGCTCTCCTGGTTGTACTGTTTGTGCTTCGGGAGATAAATTAATCATAATGACCTTAATTTCTCCTCGATAATCACTATCTATTGTCCCTGGTGAATTGACTAAAGTTAGGCCTTTTTTGATAGATAAGCCACTTCGAGGCCGAATTTGTGCTTCAAATCCCATCGGTAATTCTATAAATAAACCGGTAGGAACTAAGGTACGCTCTAAAGATTGTAGAGTAATTGCTTCTGTTGTATTGGCACATAAATCCAAACCAGCACTTCCAATTGTCTTATATTGCGGCAATTCAAAAGAGGATTTGTTAACCACTTTTACTTTCATAGGTATGTTTGTTCGTATATTTTATAGAATAGAGAGCAGAGAAGTGAGAAAAGAGACAAATTTCGTTTAAAAATTAATGAAATTTCGTTGTATGTAAACGGAATCTATCTCTTTTCTCTGTTCTCGCTTCTCTATTCTATAAATTGCATGATAGAATATTTACAAATATAGCCCTTCCGATTTGGTAATTTCGTATTTTCACGGCAAAAGACAGGCGCTTACTTTTAGAAAAAGGAGGGTCTTAATAACAAAAAAAAAATAACTCCATCATTTGGACGGCTTCTTTCCTCTTTGAGAAGTTGTTTAAGAATGTATTTTGCAATTAGTTGTAAGTGCTTGATTCTTAGGACGAAGCTATTTTTTATTTTCGTAGCCTTAGCTACGGGAATCAAAAAAGCTGAAGTAGCTAAGGATCAATGACTTGCAAATAATGCATTAATACATTTTTAAACAACTTCTGAATATAGAAAGAACCAAAAAGAATACTATGCAGGGATTTATAAAAAGGGTGATGACCGCCATTGTTTTTGTGATTGTTATGGTTGGAGGTATATACCTTCATCCAATGACACATTTAGGTTTATTTATCTTGATTACAGGGATGTGTTTATGGGAATATTTTGGATTGACTTTACCTAAAGACAATCAGAACAGAATCTGGATAGGCCTTCTATTAGGTTTATTTCCAATCTTGGCAACTTCTTACGGTGTTCTTACTAATAATTTAATGTCTACCTTTTTGCTAAATGGGTTATTATTATTGTTCCCTTTAGTATGCCTTGGTTTCATCTTTGAGCTATTTGCTGATTCTGAAAAACCATTTTCGAATATTGGGCATTTAGGTATAGGTTTGCTGTATATAGGTATTCCTCTAGCTTTAGTTCCTATAATCACTTTTCATAAAGGGCTGTTTTCTCCTAATATTATTTTTGGTCTTTTGCTATTGACTTGGGCAAATGATACAGGTGCTTATCTGATTGGCTCACAGATTGGTCGCACCAAATTATTCCCAAGAATTTCTCCAAATAAGACATGGGAAGGCTCTTTGGGAGGAGTGGCTGTTGCCTTTCTTGTCGGCTATCTATTGAGTCTTATTTTTCCAGATTTATCGCTACAAAATTGGTTGGTTTTAGCAGGAATTGTTTCGATTTTTGGGTCAATTGGGGACTTAGTTGAGTCTATGCTCAAAAGAAGTTTAAAAATCAAAGACTCTGGAAATTTATTACCCGGACATGGCGGGATGTTAGATCGTTTTGATGCGTTTATTTTTTTATTACCTTTTGCTGGGGCTTATCTTCTTTGGATGAATTAAGACTAATAGACTTGTTCGGCGACATTTTGATGGGCGATATGGGCAAAATTTAATTTTGTACAGCATTAATTTTTTTAGCAATAGCTACGGCTATTTCGAAAAATTTTGCCTTGTACAAAACTAAATTTTCCGCCATCTCACCTCATCAGCTATCGTCGAACAAGTCTAATTGATTTATTTCCGAAAACTTTTATTTTTGCAAAAAACTATTCCAACGAAAAAGAATAATGAAGTTTAAGCAATTATTTAATTTATTACTACTTGTATTTGTAATCAATACACTTCACGCTACTACTCCACAGGAATTGTTTGCCTCTGCCAATGATGCCTATACCAAAGGACAATACACCAAAGCTATAGAAGGCTATGAGGCGATTTTAGCAACTGGCCAAATATCTAAAGAAGTATATTTTAATTTAGGAAATGCTTATTGGAAAAACAAACAAAAAGCCAAAGCTGTTCTTCACCTAGAACGTGCTTTATTAATGGCTCCTAAAGATGAAGATATTGCTTATAATTTAGCAATTGTACGAGAACAATTGGTAGATGATTTAGAGGTAGTAGGTACCTTCTTCCTCAAAGATTGGTGGCAAAATTTTCATCATTTATTTTCTTCAACTATCTGGTCTATTTTGACTTTATTAAGTCTTTGGTTGGGTATTGCTGGTTTTATTACTTGGTTATTAGCCGAGGATAGACAAAGAAAAAAGAAAGGTTTTTTTGCAGGTTTAGGTGTATTAGTTATTTGCCTTTTATGCTTCTTTGCTGCACAGAGTCAAGGCGATTTTGAACAACATAGTCAACAGGCGATTGTCTTAGAATCAGCCATTAGTCTTAGAAACGGACCTGACGAAAAAAGTACAGATCTACTAACAATCCATGAAGGCTTAAAAGTAGAATTACTAGATAAAATTGGGGATTGGTATAAAGTGAAATTATCTAATGGAGAACAGGGATGGCTGCCTAATACGGCTCTTGAAGAAATTTAATCCCGGAAAAGCTTTAAGCGTACTTCCCTTCTAAGTAATGGTGTGAGAATAAATGTTGAAGACGGCATAGATCAACACTCCTTTAGTACTCAGTCTTCATTCGATCATCTCTCATCAGCCATAAACTGATATTTAATATCAATAAGCAAAATAAAAATAAAGCCCATTGTGAAAACGTTGGAACAACAATTTCTTCTTTATCTACTGTTTCTTCGTTTACCATGCATAAGGTATTATCTAATTGAATAGTCGTTTGTCCAACGGCCATACAACCCGTATTTGGATCTTCATATAGACAGAAAAAACTAGTCGTGCTAGTAGGCTTTACTATAGGTGACAACAGTACATTAGCTAATCGTAGCTCTTCCCTTACACTTAAAGGATTTTGATGGTGCCAAGAGATATTTCCCAACTCTATTGCATTTCCATTCCTAAGTCCATCTTCTTTTTCTATTGTTATTGGAATATCTTCCATCAAATTTATTGGCGTAGCATCTTCTCTACCACAAATAGATTGAGTTGGGGGCAAATGCAAAGCTATAGGCGAGTCATAAGATAAAACAGTCTGTAGAACTACATCACCAAGCGTTCCCATACAAGCATTTAAATTTTCCACACTTAATAGCTCATAGGTTCCTGCTTTGGAAACAGGCAAGCTATAAGGACTTTCAACAATTATTTGTTCAACAGGAACTTGTTCTTCCAATTGATATTGAATGCTCCATGGTCCGCTATTAATAGGGCTTATAGCTATTAAAATACTCCCACTTGCAGTGGCTTGGCAATCTTGTAAATGAGTAGCCCCAATTAATGTGGCTGTAATAGTTGGACAACAAATTTCAACTACCTCAACTCTTGCTTTTCCATAAGCTTCGCAGTTATCTGACTTTGTGTAGGTAAAATAATAGTCGCTTGAAATAATAGGGGAAACGATCTTATTCGACTCTTCCAATTCCATAGCAACCTTCAGTACTTCTGGTAAATCGTATGGATCTTCTCGATACCATTTAATATTTCCCATTGTCAAAGAATTTCCCGATATAATCGCATCAGCATCCTCTATTTCTATACTAATATCAGTATCTAGATTTACAGATTCTTGATTATTCTTACAAATTAAAGCTTCTGATACACTACGTACTTGGAGTAGTTGATCCGCCATTAATACTTGCTTATTTTGATCCACTATTTCCTTGCTACAGCCTGCTTCATTAACAAGCTGCAACAACTTATAATTACCTGCTTGCGTAATGGGCAGAATAAACGGCGTCGTATTAGTCGTTATAGTTTTTGGAGATGTTTGATCCAATTGGTAGGTAATTTCCCAAGGGCCTCCGGACTTAGGGGACAAGTCTATTGTAAGATTTCCTGTAGTGTTACTAGTACAATCAGGAATTAATTGGCTATTGGTAATTGTGGCATCAACTGACTGTTGAGTAGTCAAAATAATAATTTCTTCTGCTATTTGCCCAAGACATAAAGCACCTGCTTCGTCTTCTACGCTAGCGATTTTCAATTCAATATTTGAGAATTCTTTTTTACCTAGAGCAGCCACTAAGTCTCCATAAGAAAAATGAAAAGGATGCTGAATATTCGTTCGGTGGATAAAACTAGTCGTCCCATTATCCATTATTTCAAAAACAAGATGATACGTTCCGCTGCCCCCTGACAAATTCACGGTAGCGACTATTAAGTCCTCCTCAATAGGCTGACAAAGATTTATATCTTTTATTACTAAATTCGCTTCTGGGCAAACCACCTTTATCGGAAGGGCAGCGGTCGTAAAATCTGATTGATTACATACGCCATCTATTACCATTGCAGGATTGACAATTCCTTTAATATATAATTGCTGATTACAATATGCTCCATCAAAAGTATTTTCTATTTCCGCTACAAAACTTCTAAATGGTGCTTCACGACAAGCAGACGCCTCAATGATATGTGTTTGCGGTGTTGCTGCTGCATCTGTTGACAAGGTTTCCCAATGTGCTTGTAAATTAGTGCAATCAGCCTCTGTATCACATAGGGTATTGCCTTGCGTAAACCCTACGCATATAGCCGCTCGCCGCACAGCTACTTTATCCATAAACCAATTATTATTATCTGCAGTATTGATAACGGCTATATCTATTTCCTTGCCCGTAGCATCATATAAAATCGCCCCATCTTTTGATTGTCCATTAACTAAACCCATTGATCCTCCACGCCAATTTTCTTGATCGGGAATAAAAAAATCAGGTGTGAATTCGGTCGCGCAACTAGCAGAAGCAATCATAGCCTGGCCCACTTCAATTGTACCAGATAAGGCAAAAGTGATCACATTTTTATTATTGCCAATTGCAGCTAAAGTCCATCCAGATAAATCTTGTGGGCAAGGGCCTCCATTATAAATTTCAATGTACCGGTGACAATCCCAATCGAGCAAAGGGTCATATAGTTCAGAAATAAAAACAGCCGCACCATCAAGCGGACAGTCTTTACCCGCATCTTCTATCTTAGAAGCATTGGGCAGCACGCCAATATAACCTGTGCTACTTGGATCACTTGGATCAAAATCTGATGTATGACCAAAGTGCCAATCTATTTGCCCCCCTATTGGTAAATCTGTACTCAATGCCCCATCAATTGTCAATATAAAAGGAACTGCTGGACAAATGGTATTCGTATTAATTGATGCACCTTGAACATTGGGACAAGGCGGCGTATTTCTACAGTCTGCACCAATATTGATTACTTGGTTATTTCCACATTTAGATAAATCCTCAATGATTACAGCTATTGGCGTTTGCAAGGAAGAAGATAAATGGAGCATCCCAGTTTTACTAGTTGCCACTACCCTTCCCGTTGTTTCCTCTTCTGTTAGCGTTACCATTTCTTTAAGCTGGTAATTGATAATTGCACTTGGGCTTGTAACAAAATTGCTAAAGTCAATGAGGCCTGCTCCTATTTCATAGTCTCCTGGACAATCAACTCGATTCTTATTTACCCTTAGAGGTTCTGCGATTTGAATATGGATATTTAAAGACTCATAACATTCATTTGGATTAGCAGCATTAATGACAAAATCAGGACTACCAGAACCACAACAATCCGTATAATCATCCCAGACCAATGTAAGAGAATTTTGTGTATCAAATGCTAAGGTGTTTGTAGTGAATTGCATTTCAGTAACACCATCTATATTCCCTTCCTGAAGCACCGTCCAAGTCTGGTCTATTCCATTTTCATCCCGAATAAAAGAGCCTGCTTTTTGACCTGTAAAAGTCGATTTTTCTACTTGCTGATAGTTATAAACTTTCAATTCAAAAGTAATAGATTGAGGTTCGCAGAGTATGATATGGTAGTCCTCTGCTTCCGTGATTTCTATCTTACCATTCCCCCTATCATAGAAAAAATCCCAAGTATCGACATCATTAGGCGCTCCTGGATTCGGATGATTCGTCACTCGCCATTGATCTTTTGCAAGCACTGGATCAATGCCACTAGGTATTAGTTGTTCCACAGCATAGCCCATCCAATTATCATTTAAATCAGGATCATCCCTATGAGAAGATTTGGTGAAAGGTCGAGTACCTTGAACACTATTCTTTACAGGATCCTTCAATCGAATATGAGTAGAATTACAGCCAACCAATGCTAAACCAACATCTACCCAAACAGGATCTGTGATAGCTGGCACCGTATAGGATACCCTATGCGCATTACAATCACCTGGTGGGATATTGAGTTGCTTTTCAAATAAAAATGGTAAAGACAAATCATCGTTTCCAGTCGGCATACTATTAACTGCAGTTGCATTTCCCCCATTGGCTTTATATCCAACATGCGTTCCCAAATAATCGTTGACCACTCCATTCTCATCATTGTCTCCTAAAGTATAGGCTTGTCCTATTTGAACAGAAATATGATCCGCTGTGGAAGCACAATTACCAGAGGCCCCTCCATAGGTCATCTGAGAAGGCCTACTTTTAATTGGATCTGCTGCCCCCCAATAGATGGCATCATGTACGCTTCCATTTGCTTGAAAAAGAATTACCTGATCTCCATCTCGATTATTGCCACAATACCCATTGTCTAATGTAAATCCATAGGAAGTGTACAGAGAAGAAGAAACATAATTAGCATTGGCTGCATTACAAACATCAAAGTCGATTGGCAATCCCCAAAAATCACAGGTGGAGCAAGATAGCCCTGTAGCTGTTCCAGAATAGACCCCATAGCCGCCATTGTTTCCGATACCACAAGCGATCAAAAAAACGCCATCTGCAGGGATAGTTGTATTTGCAGGTAAGACTACAGCCCACTCTGTATTTGTAATAACCATACAGCCTATATTTGTTCCTGGAGGGCCAGCTAATTCTACAATGGCATCATTTCTAGCCTCAATATTGCCTCCATCTCCAGAAACTTCATTGAGCACTACATGATTTAATTGAGCATTTGTTATAAATGGAAAATAAAGGAGGAACACTATAAAGGATAGCTTGCCTAAGAACACATAGGCAAAGCTTAGGCAACGAATGTTGCCTTTTTGAAAGGGTACTACAAGCATCTGTTTAGATTTGAGTTTTCCGATTGTTTAAGTCGAAAAACCAGCTATTGATTTTATATGGTTTTCTTTTGGGGATTTATTTCTTAGGAATGACGAAATAATAACTGTCTCAACTTGGCTTGCCCTTTTCCAGTCTTAGAAAGCCAAAAAAAGAGTCCGTAGCCCTGCTATGCACTAGTTTTTTGGCTTCCTAAGACAGAAAAATGACTAACCCAACTTGTAACATTTATTATCTCCTCATTCCTTAGCGAAGATAAACAAATATTTATAAAAATAACATAAACTACACACCACTTACGAAAATCCAATTCCCATCCACATCAAAATAAGTAGCATCTGGAAATATCTTTTTAAAAACAGGAAGGAATTGCTCACATTCTGCTATATCTTTTTCTGTTAATGCTAATTTATTAAAGAGTAAAATTCCGCCAGGTTTTAGCAATTTTTTTAACTGACCTAAATAATCTTCTGATTCAAAATAAGTTGGAATCTCATCATCTAAAAAAACATCCATACAGATCAAATCAAATTGTTCTTGGCAGTAGCTAACGAAAATAGCCGCATCTGTTGGCATAATGGATATAGGAGCCGACAATTCTTCTAATACATATTTGTTGGCGAGATAAAGTACATTTTCATCGATTTCAACAGCAGTATACCGATATTGCTTTTTAAAGGTTTTCTCTAATAAATAAGGGATACTGCCTAAACCAAAACCCAAAACTAATACGTCTTGAATAGTTCGTTGATCTAGATTTATTTTTTCAAAAGCTATTCTAAAATTGGTATATAAATCGGCAAAAGAATACACCGCATTAGCAGTAGACAATTGGTACCGACCTCGCTTTAGACTAACATAAAGATGAGGGTTAATTTCACTCGGGGCACTTTCTATATGTAATTCTACTAAATAGCTCAAGTAGTATTTCCAACGAGGAATATTGGATGTCCGATTGGAGGCTTGAAGGCTTGGATGCTTTTGTTTAGGCGTTGACATACTTATTATCGAGTCAAGGAGTTTAGAAAGTGAGTAGAAGAGATTTTTCAACTTACTTCCTTATCTGTTTCCCAAGTACGATATTTGAGTGTTTGTTGAAATAAATCCTGAATTAATTGCTCTTCTATCTCATTTAAAGCCAATGATTTACGAGCCATCACTTTTTGGGCTACAGCCGCTGCTTTATCTACTTTATGAGTAACCGTAGTAGAAACGCCACCCCAAGAAAAAGAAGGGATATGTTTGTTGGGAAATCCAGCACCAAATATATTCGCAAAAACACCTACTACCGTGCCTGTGTTAAACATTGTATTTATCGCACTCTTGGAATGATCGCCCATAAACAAGCCACAGAACTGCTCTCCTGAATCAAGCAAGTTTTCAGCATCATAATTCCATACTTTGACATTAGAGTAGTTATTTTTCAAGTTGGAGTTGTTCGTATCGGCACCTAAATTGCACCACTCTCCTATTACAGAATTCCCTAGATATCCGCTATGTGCTTTGTTGGAATATCCCATAATGACTGAATTTTTGACTTCGCCACCTACTTTACAATAAGGACCGATTGTCGTTGCACCATATATCATAGCGCCCATTTTCACAATAGACGATTGCCCTAAAGCAAAGCCCCCTCTAATGGAACAACCTTCCATTATTTCTGCATCTTTTCCAATATAGATAGGTCCTTTCGTTGCATTCAAATTAGAACATTCCACTTTTGCGCCCTCCTCCAAAAAAATATTATTGGCTTCTATCACCCGATTAGTAGAGCTGATTGGCTGAGACTGCCGACCCTGGGTCAGCAATTTAAAGTCGCTTTCAATAGCTAAATCATTAAATTTATAAATATCCCAGATATTATCGATTCGATAAAGTGGCGTGTCTTCTAGCTCATAGCCGACAAGTGTCTCAATTTCTTCATCCCGCATTAAATGATTGAACTGCTCTTCATTTAGTTTAGCGGCTACAAAAATTCCATTTGACAATAAGGCTTCATTTAATTCTAAATTATTTATCAACTTGCATAAAGAACCACTCGGTAAAATGGAGCTATTAATAAATAAATTTTCGGCAGCCACTTTTGCAGGAAATTTATCTGTAAGATAATCTTGTGTGATATAAGAAGCCGTTCCACCCAACCATTTTTCCCATTTTTCTCGAATTGTCAAGATGCCAATCCTAAGCTCTCCAACGGGTTTGGTGTAAGTAAATGGAAGTAGTTGATCTCTAACTTCACTATCAAATAAAATAATATTAGTCATTAGGCGGATATCAATAAGTGTAAAATACAAGACTTTAGCTATTCGTCTTCAGTAGTAGTTAGCAAAAGCTTTGCGGAAAAGACGAGCATAAAGCAGTTCAGTAATAAAAGCTCTGAATAAAATGCCAAATAGTACGATTTAGCTAAAAAAAGCAATTTACAGCCCAACTTTATATAAAAAAAGCCTCAACCAAAAACTGATTGAGGCTTTTTCTACTTATGTCAAGTAGATTACTCTGCTGAATCTGCTGCATCTTCTGCATCAGCTGGGCTAGACATTGCAAACTTTGCAAATTTCTTATTGAATTTATCAATACGTCCTGCTGTATCCACAAATTTCATCTTACCTGTATAAAACGGGTGAGACTTACTAGATATTTCTAATTTAATTAAAGGATACTCTTTTCCATCTTCATGTACAATAGTATCTTTTGTTGGAGCACAAGATTTTGTTACAAATGAGTAGTCCGCAGATAAATCTTGGAATACTACTTCTCTATAAGCTTCTGGATGAATACCTTTTTTCATGACAATTATTTATTTCATTTGCAAAAAATAAGACCGTTAAGCTAGTTTTTGATCCCTATACAAGGACTTGATCAATCAGTTTAAACTAAGCATAGCTCACTTCTTATTAAAATCGGATGCAAATTTACTATTTTTTTTTCTATAATGCTTTAAAAGCATACAACTTTTAGATATGGTTTTAAAGGTGGGTGCTACTTTAAAAGTATCACCCACCTTATAAAAGCAATTGTTGACCATTTTTATGGCGAAGTCATTGCTAAACAGATAAACATTTTCAACCAATAAAAAGATTGTAAAAATCACTTGTTCACCTCATTCAAAGTATGACTATTGGATGTAAGGCGCAAAAAAAAGGGATAGTCAAAAATAGACCATCCCTTTTTTTAGAAAACATCCTGCTGTTTTATTACTCTAGTGTTTTAGCAGAATAATTGACCCGAAGTTGATTGGCTTTTCTCAAGGCTGTTTTCACATCTTGGATAATACCCATCGTCACCTCACCATCAACTCTTAAAGAAGAGGTGATTCTGTTGTGTTGTGCTTCTGATAACTTCACCTTATGCTTCTCGATAAATAGTGGAATTTCTCCCATACTATTGGCGATTTTATCACCCAATTGCATTCTAGGCTTAGTACCATACAAAGGCTGAAAGCGTTCCGTTGGTTTACCAACATAAATGTGGTGTACCAAAGACTTTTGCTCCAACTTAGTCAATTCTGTTGCTTTAGGAACACTAACGACTACTTTTTTCTCTGCATCTCTCAATACGGTTGTTACCATAAAAAAGAACAACAACATAAAGATGATATCCGGCAAAGAAGCAGTAGACACTTCAGGAGAAGCTTTCCCTCTTTTTTTCTTGAATTTAGCCATGCTATTTTTTTTCAGTTAAAGAAAATAACTGGTGTTCTATTTTTTGTTTATCAATCTCCCGTGCTAAACTTAAGCTAGGCACAATCAATCAACGGTACAAAATCAACTACTCTTCACCAAAGTTCGTAGGTTCTGCTTCAGAAATTACTAAAGGAAATTTAGATCTAATTTCTTTCCGCATAGCTATTGGTAAATCATCGCTATATGGCTTACCATATTTTCTTTGCGACTCTTCTTCCCATAGCTCGGAATAAGCAGCTTTTAATTGATCGTAAACACCAAGATAAGTTTCATAATTGGTACCCCTATCATTCTTTAAAGAGATGATTGCTTTATTCGGTGCTTCTGCTAAATCTTCTAGTCTCCTTGGATTTGAAATGAACTCTTTAGTTCTATCTTTCAAATCAGCTACTTCAGCAGGTTCTCCTCTTACCAACAACTGATTTTGAGCATTTACCAATACAGAAAGAACATTTCGTTTTTTCAGCTTGGTAATATCTGGCTCATCTTCAGACCATGGTGGTAATTTAACAAAAATTCCCTTATCAACATCAATGGTAGTTGTAACCAGAAAGAAGATCAATAACAAGAAGGCAATATCTGCCATGGACCCCGCATTGATTTCATTCTTCATTCTATCTCTAGAACTAGTCCTTGCCATATTATAATAAATTTGAAAAGACTTACAATAATAAACTTTGAATAAGCTATACTTTGCTATTCAAAACTTACCAATCAAAATGTAAAAGTCTAATGGATTATTTAAAGAAGTTTCTTAACTCAGATAAGATAAATGCGGCCATCGCAATTCCTACCAAAAGTAAACCTCCTCCAATTGCACCATTTATAAGACCACTTTGTGCATCTGTTACTTTAAATTCGTTCATTGTTCTTACTACAGCTGCGCTATTTTCGCCAAATAGAGACTGACCTGCAAAAAACAATACCGCTAAACCTATTAGACCAGCAATCGCTGCAATAGCCCCTTTAGGATTTGATAAGGTTTGGAATACACCAAACAATAAAGCAGCGACAGCACAAGCAATGGTTAAACCAGCTGCTGCAAACAATCCGAAATTAAAGATATTCGTAGTTGATCGTTGATCTTCTGCTAAAGCATTAAATCCCGACAACCCAGAAAAGACAGAAAACAAAAAGATAGCCGTGAGTACCAATCCTATAAGGAAGGCAACCAACTGTCCATTTTTGGATAAAAATTTATACATAGTTTATCTATTATTAGACTTTACACCATATTAAAGGTAAACCTTACACCTACTTAGATGCAGGACTTCTCTTTTTTGGCGTACCAACTGTACTTTTTTATAGTAAAGTCTTTTAATTACAAGATACCTATTACCCAATTAAAAATAATGGGCATAGTAAACGACTCTATTAAAATAATGACAATCGTGCAGTAGAAATGGTACATTTCTATTTCCGACTTCATCATTTACGACAATAAAGAAATTTCCAATTACTTGAAAACCTTATTATCAGCCATTACGTCTACTAAAGCAATAGAAGCTTCTTCCATTTTGCCAACGATACCGTCAATCTTATTAACAATATAATTGTAGAAAATCTGTAAAATAATAGCGGTGATCAAACCAAATACAGTTGTCAAAAGGGCTACCTTAATACCACCTGCAACTACAGAAGGAGAAAGGTCACCTACAGCCTGAATTCTATCGAAGGCCTGAATCATACCGATTACTGTCCCCATGAAACCAAGCATCGGAGCGATCGCGATAAATAATGAAATCCAAACTAATCCTTTTTCTAAAAGACCCATTTGAACACCACCATAAGAAACGATTGCTTTCTCAACTGCTTCAGGACCACCATCTGCACTCTTTAATCCTTCATAAAGAACACTAGCTGTTGGGCCAGGTGTAGATTTGCAAACTTCCTTTGCACCTTCTAAATCTCCAGCAGCAAGGCTGTCGTTGATTCTACCCATTAATTTGTCTACGTTAGCAGAAGCAATGTTCAACGTAATGATACGCTCAATACAAAAAGCTAATCCTAAGATACCACAAATCAAAACGAGACTCATAAACTGCCAGTCTCCTTCGATAAACTTTTGCTTTAGTGTTTGAAATCCAGAAGCCTCTGCTTCTTGAGCAAACATTTCGATTGCACCATTGAATGAGGCAACACCGAATACGAGCAATAGAGCTAAAATTTTTCGCATAATTCAATAAATTTTGCTAATGTTTAAAGTTAATTTTTTAAATAAAAAATGTGTTTAAGGCATTAAAAGCAAAAAGATGTGTGAGTTGTTCGTAATCTTCGCTTCTCAATGGTCTTAATATTATAAAATAAAAACAATCCTTAAAAGTAAAATTGAAGCCCGCTCGGTTTCCATTTTCCTTTCAACTTTCATTTTAATTCCATGCGGAGAGAGAGGGATTCGAACCCTCGGTACACTTTTGGCGCACACACGCTTTCCAAGCGTGCTCCTTAAGCCACTCGGACACCTCTCCTAAAAATCTTGGTTTGTTAATGCTTAATCGCTTAGTAGAGCAAAGTCGCTACTGCTAAGAAATCAGACATACAATCTAAGATTATTCAACAATCCTACGCCAATGATAAGAATGTTTTATTCTTTTTTATAAGAAATCCGTACGCCTTTAGTATCTGGAGATATATTTTTATTTATCGGATGAATTATCATAGAATTCGGTAAAGTCTTTTTGCTTTACCTCTTTTTACTCCGTCAGATAATAAATCTTTCGATACCCAATAATAGTCCATGCACTAAAATCAACTGCGAACTTTATCGTCAGTTGATAAAAAATCAATACGGAAAGATGCAAAAATTGTAAAATCTTATTACAATTCAAAAAAAAAAGTACATTCTTTATAAAAGAATTAAAAGTGTACGATTACCTACATATATTATAAAAACAAGGCACTAAAATAGAAAATAAGATTCAATTCACCTAACCGAACCAAATAAAAGTGATTTTTAGGTGCGATGAACAAAAATATTCTTGGCATTTTTGCTAGTTATAGCAGTAATTTCACTAAGATTTACGCCTTTTACCAACGCCAATTTTTCGGCGACTAATCGTATATAAGCACTTTCATTTCTCTTTCCTCTATAAGGAGTCGGGGCTAAATAGGGAGAATCGGTCTCCAAAACGATGTTTTCTAAAGGAATGGATGCCATTGTTTTATCCAACCCTGCCTTTTTAAAGGTAAGTACTCCGCCTATTCCCAAATAAAAACCCAACGCTATAATTGCTTCTGCTTCTGCTACAGATCCTCCGAAGCAATGAAAAATACCACGCAATTTTTTATGCTGTTCTTCTTTGAGCACTTGCAATACTTCCTGCGTTGATTTTCGGGAATGGATCACTATCGGAATGTCTAATTCAATCGCCCATCTGATTTGTTGTCGAAAGGCGGCCTTTTGCGCTTCAAAAAAAGTAGTATCCCAATGCAAATCAATCCCAATTTCTCCTATTGCACAAAAAGGTCGCTTGCTCAACCATTCCTCTACTATTTTTAATTCTTTTTTATACTCCGCATTTACCGAGCAAGGATGCAAGCCCATCATAGCATAGCACTGATCTGGATAAGCTGCCTCCATAGCCAACATATCTTCAATGCTGCTACTGTCTATATTAGGTAAATAAAATTCTTTGACGTTATCAGCCTGCGCTCTTTCCATTACTGCCGCTCTGTCTTCTTTAAACTGTTTTAGGTATAGATGGGTATGTGTATCTATTAAATGCATGGCGATTTCTTTTGTCGAGCTGTTCTCTTTAATAAAGATGCAATTTGTCTTGAAATGGTTGTAAAGATAGTGGAATGAATAATTATATGCCTTCACAACACAGAATCCATGCTGTAATCCAGTAACACAGAATTTATTCTGTATACATCGAACTAATCAGTTAAAGGGGTGCGGAACTAATAAAATTACAGAATGAATGCTGTGTTATGGAACTTAATGTTTCAAAAAAAGCTCAGACAATAGATTTTTATCAAACGCCACACTTACAACATATACACCTGCAAGCAAGCTCTCTGTGTCTATTGCAATCTTAGCCACCTCTGTGTTAATAGGAAAAGTCTGAACTACTTGACCAAGGGGCGTATAAATACGAAGTACTCCTGCACCTCGAATTTTAAGCACATCAATAAAAAGTTGATCCGTAACAGGATTTGGATATAAAAGTAGCGTCGGTTCATTGGTGGGCGTTAGCAGCACATTCGTAAAATTACCCACACAATGACAGTATTCGTTATAGGTATCATTAATCGTATAATCATTAGCATCATCGCAAGTAGCGCCTATAGAAGCAGCTGTACAATCGGGGTCTGGTTGGAGATAACAAGCAAGACCTGCTAGTTTGTTAATAATTTTGTGAAAATGTTGAGTAGGTGTAAAGGAAGTTGCCAAAGGCTGGTCTCTCCAATGAGGTTCTACCATATTCATATTAGAACCATCTCCATTCCATGCCCAACCGAAAATAGGCCAAGTCTGTGAATAAGCATAATCTACTAAACTGCACCAATCAGCACCACCTCTTCCTCCAGCACAAAATTCGCCAATCATGCAATTGGCGCCAGTAGCCGCTAATTGAGCTAAATCTCTTACTTGGAGCCATCGGTTCTGATCGACATTGAAAGCATTCGCATAAATGTGAACAGAAAATAATAATTGAGTGTCTTCAAAATGAGGAAAAGCTTCTACTGTAAGGTCTGTCGCCTGGCCATATCCAGGGATGTCCACGATCAACCAATCCTTATATATTGTTCGAATCTCTGTGATCGCTTTATTATAAGCAGTTGCAAAATCTAAAGGATTAATATTATGGCTTCCCCACTCATTCATAATATTAATAAAAACAGGCCCACTAGCTGTTAAACTTTCATAATTGTTTACCCACCAACTCGTGGCAGCTTCAAGGTGTTCTATTTTATCCGACCCAAGCTGTTTAGACACATGATAAGTTGCAATAACTTGATACCCATTTTCATGTGCTTCTCGAATCCATTGACGCGCTTGGTGCGTTCTATCAGGTTCAATCTCTATTCTCACGGCTGCTATTTCTGGATATTGCAACATCAAGTCCCACCCAAAATTCACCTGTCCTCTATTATAATAAGAAGCCTGAATATTGACTCCGTTCTTAATTGGTATAGGTTGGGTATAGGCATTTGGATACAAGCCAATTACCAGCAAAAGGATACTTATAAAAAGTAGCTCTTTTTTCAATTCACCGCGGACAAAAATCTGATTCATATATCGTTTAGTTCAAAGTAGCAGCATTTATAGTTTTTTTCTCCTTCCTTACTCCTCTGCATACCAAGATTGCAAGATCGAAAGAGCTGGCTTATTTTGCACGGAAAAACTAGTACTGCTCTCCCCTTCTGGAGTAGCAAACCATTTCCAAGCAAAACCTCCTGCTACCCAAGACTTATTCCAAAAGGTTTGAAAAAAAGCACGATATAAATTAACCTGCGCTTGGTCATTTCGTATATCTACGCCCTTATCATGGAGCCATGGACGCTTGCCAGCGTGGGCAATATTCCGATAACCAAACTCGGTTAATAATATTTTTTTGCCTGTTTCTTTACTAAACTTCCTTAGTTGTCTTTTGATAGACTTCCAATTTTTCAAAGTGGTCTTTACATCAGGGGTTTTCATTCTATTAATAGGAAAATAAGTATCTATACCGATGTAATCTAGGTCTTTCCAAAAAGTTATTTTCTTGTATTCATCCCAATTCGCTGCGTACGTTAATTGGCCGCTATATACTTTTCTAACTTTTTGAATTAATTGTTTCCAAAAGGCAGGACGCTTTACTGCAAATTGCTTCAACTCTGTGCCAAGCGAAAATAATTCTACATTCAGTTCCTCTGCAACAATTGCCAATTCTATAATATACTTTTCATAACTTTGTTCAAAGGTACGCCAGTCTTTTTCGTTCTTTGCAGAAAAACTGCCCCTCCATTCTGTTCCACGAGTTTTATCTTGATTTTTAAAAAACTTGGTAGTAGTCCTATAAGCTATGGATATCGTTTGGTCTTTCTTTTTATCGGGAATTTTTCCTAACACAACATGAGGTTTCAAAAATACTTTTAATCCTACTTCTTTCGCTAGTTTAATAGCTACTCTATTCGCAGCTATTGTCTCTCCCCACCAATTATTTAAGCTATCTTCTTCTAGGCGTAGGGTTGTTCTGTTTACAGTAGCTTCTGGAATTAAGGCGATCCAATTAGCATTGGTTATTTTAAGACGTTCAACCATTTCTAGTTTTAAAACAGGGTCTTTAGGCCCAATAAAACTCATGCCATTTATTTTTTGGGCAGAAAGGTTGATCGATAGGATTCCTATAAAATAAGCATAGAGCAGTAATCGTATAGAAGAATTAGAAAAGAAATTATAGGTAGGAACCAACATGATTATTCTTATTAAGAGGGGTTTATTTTTCTGGATAATTAAAAGTATTGTCCTAGACCAATAACAAAACCTCGTTGGTCTTTATTAAAAACATCTACCCCATAATCAATTCTCAATACAGCACCATATATTTTTTGATAAATTACTCGAAAACCACCTCCTACAAATTGTCTGAATTGGTCTGCATCAAATATGTCTTTTAATGCCCCTCCTGGATTTCGCCAAGTGCCTAAATCTGAAAAAGCAACCACTTGTGTCCCCCATTTATTTGATTCAAATAATGTTTGTCGATATTCTACATTCCAGACTACTTGAGCTGTACCACGATCTATCCGATTGCCCACGCCTCTCAAATTAACATGGCTATCCACGACGAACGGAGCAAAAGGGGTTTCATTATTCGTAGCAATGGCTAATCGAAGTCGAGTAGCTAAGTTTCCTTTGTGTCCTACTCTATGAAAATATCTTCCTTGAAATTGAAAGCTATGAAACCAAGATTGATCTAAGGTATTATATACATCTTGCAAGGTCGCTCTCCATATCAAACCTGATAAATAAAAAAGATGGTAGTTTAGGAAATTTTCACCATATTCAAATTTAGATAAAAACTTGGGCTGTGTCAAAGCATCAGGACCTGGTGTGTTTTCTAAAAATTGAAGCATACTCTTCGCATATTTTTCTATAAAGTAAGTGCCACCAATTTCTAAGCTTCTATAGAATCCAAAATTCCTAATAGCTGTCAATCCCAAACCATTATTATCATAATCATAGTTAACAGTCCCTTCTGCAAAAAACAAAGGCTCTCTGGATGCCCATTTATTTAAACTCGCAGAAAAACCCCAAGCAGTAGCATTTATGCGAGGCACTCGATAATAAATATTTCCAGAATGGCGGCGATCATTATTCTGGTAAGCCGCACTTAAAAATTGTCCTTTCCCTTGCCAGTTAATATCAGAGAATCCGACTTGAAACCACAAATTATCTTTTATGCCTCCAAAATTAACAATGGGTAATAGGGTTCTTACTTCCTCTATCTCAAAAACGATTTTTTGCCCTGAATTAGTTGTATCAATTCGATAATGGGCATTACCAATACTTGCGATATTTTTCAGTTGTTGTACATCAATTAATAATAAGCTATCCGATAAAGTTGCTCCTATCTTGGATTGAACAAACTGGTTTAAATAAGTTACTTGGCTTCTTTTTAATCCTTCGTAGCTTATAGCTGCTATCTTACGCTCTTTTTTTTGCTGCGCAAATAAAGTGGACACAGCTCCCATCAATAAAAAGAAACACAGCAAGAATTTATTAGATTTCACTCCAAATAAAAATAAGGCGGAACGCTTCACGCACCGCCGTAATAGTGGACTTGGCGGTTTCTTTGCCAAGTCTTCTATGCCAACTATTTTGGAATAATCTCTATTGCACATTTTTAAAAAATTGACTTAAATTTTTACATTCTTTGACAAATCCCGTGGTCAAGGAGAAAGGAGAATCAAAAGCGACCAGCCGAAGCGTTAATTTTTCTTTCTTCTTGACACACGTTCACGGGATTTGTCAAAGAACCAATTTTTAATACCTTAGGAATGGTGAAATAATAAACTTACATTCTTCTGCTTGTTCTTTTTCCTTTCTACTGCGTTGAAAAGCCTCGTGATAGCTAGGTTATCCCTACGTTTTTCGCCTTGTAGAAAGAAAAAATAACGGCGCATAAAAACGCAATTTATTAATTCATCATTCCTTACAAATTAAATCGGAACCCAATGTTAAAAGTAGAAGCTTGTCCACCCGTATCTTTCAGAAATTTATTAGTAAAATCTGTTACTAACAATTCCAATTCTAGATTAGGCGTAAACTGATATTTTGCGCCCAAACCCGTTTGTAAAAAATAATCGAATTCACTTTGCCAGTAAGGAGAAAATCCACCTAGTGCATATAGTATCGTTTTTGGATTTGGATTATAACTTAAGATCGTTGTAACAGGCGTAGAAAAACGATTGACATGCCCTTGATCTGCTTTGCCAATATCTTCTAATAATATATCCAATTCAGTAAATAAAGAAAAGCTATTACCAATCGCAAAATCGTTAAAAAACTGCGTGTTCCAAGTAGCCCCCGTCCAATCTATATAAGGCTGCGTACTACTTCCCGCTAAATCTGTACCGATTGGAAACACAAAAGAACTCTGAACAGAAAAATTGGTCCATTGTTCTATAGGTGCATATCGTATTTGTGGTCCAAATGCGGTGATGCCTTGTCGAGCGCTACCCTCTTCCACTCCTGTAAAAACTTTTAAAGCGGAAGCGGGTAATTGAGCATTTCGGACTCTTCTATATCTCGTTGCAAAACCTACATTCAAGCGATTATTCAAACCGTATAAATAACTCAATGATGTAGTAAAAAACGTAGCTCTATCTGTTAAGTTGTTCTCGCTGCCTGTTTTTTGCGTATACAAGTTATTAAAGATCTTTACTTCTGAAGATCCTTGAGGTATAGTAGACGATACAATGTATCGACTGCTATTATTAGTAGTATTCGTGCTATTTATCGCACCTGTTGAACCACTTGCAAGATCATTCAAAGACCAATCGTACTCATAATAAGAAAATTTAACCGTATTTGGAATGCGAGGGTTCCTATATTGGTTAATGAAACTTAGAATATTTTTAGCGCCACCAAAATCATCAGCATACCATTTGAAAATTTGAGAAATCTGTAATTGATTACCAGTAGCTTTTATAAAATCTGGATTATTCAAAGCTAGCTTAGTCTGTTGATTCAACTGCTGTTCTAATTGATCTGGTTGATACGCAAAATCAGTAATAGGAGGACACCCCAAAGCTCCGCAAACCAAAACAAAGTGTAATCGAGCATCTTGGTAGGGCGTTAATAAGTAGTTCTTTTCTAAATTATTTAAACTTAGTTTTTCTCCACCAACGGTAACTTTCTTTGTATCAAAAAAACCTCCTTCTGACTGTACAGAATTTGTAGGATATAATTTAGTCGCTGCATCAATTACCAGTAAGTTATAGGCATTAATATAAAATGCTTTTTTAGTTGCTGCATCCAAAGCACTTACATCGGCATTTTCTATGGTCGTAATCAACTTCGCTAATTGTACATTGTTTTTAAGTTCTGCATAATTAATCAAACCATCCTTTACTTGTTCAGAGAAAAAAACAGCTGCTTCTTTAAAAAATTGTTGCTCAATTGACTGTGCAAATGTGTTTGCAGACAAAAAGAATAAAAAGATTAAAAGATTAAATTGAATTTTCATGGTAATCATTATTTTTTTTTAACATTGATTCTACTGTAAGCAGTATATCAACATTCCGTGACTTTGCAAGGGTTATTGCTTAATTTGTAACTGTTGATTGGTTCCCTATGTTGATGAACTGACTGCGTTTAAACCCGATCAACAAAATCAACTAGTCAACATTAAAAACTTACTTTGCAAAGTACAAAAATCAATTATTATATATCTCTTTTCTGGCTTTTTGAATGGCCTATATTTCTTCTCTACAGTCGCTTTAGTCTTAGATAAGACGAATAAAGTATACTGGCAAGAGGTAGTGTTTACTTTTTAGTCGTCGTACTAATTTGAATTAAGACATAATTTAATACCTTTGGTTAATTCTATAAAATTAACAAGCAGTAAATAAAATGAAAAAAATAGTTGGCTATTCCTTCTTAATCATTATTCTACTATCAATTATTGGTTCGATTTGGTTATACAATGCCAATAATTTTGAACGGAACGGTCAATTAGAGATTTCCATTAATGACCAGCCCATTAAAATAATTCGAGATGAAAATGGAATTGCCTACGTCATAGCGGAGAATAAAGCGGATGTTATAAGAGGACAAGGTTTTGTAGTGGCGCAAGACCGACTTTTTCAAATTGAATTTTATCGAGCTTTAATAAAAGGGCAATTATCGAATTTAGTCGGGGCTTCTATGGTAGATTCAGACATTAAGATGCGGGTGCTCAATTTAGCAGGAAATGCAAAGAAGAATTATGCCTTACTAGATAAGGAAACCAAAGACTTTATTGCTTGGTATGTAGCTGGTTTTAATGAATACCTGAAGGTAGGTAAGGAGGAATTCCCTTTAGAATTGAGTTTATTAGGGATGACACCTAAGCCGATGACACCTGAAGAAATTATTGGCGTCACTCATTTTATTGGTCTATTTCACAGCCAAAATATGGGGGATGAAATATTGAGTTTAAATCTTGCCGCACATACTGATTTTGCTAAAGAATTATTGCCCCTAAATATTAATTTAGATAGAACCAAACCATTAAATTTTTCCAATGATTCGTTGACTATGGATTTATCTCCCAATGAAAAATTGGGCTGGATAGAAACAGAAGAACCGCTTTTACCTTATCTTAAATTGGGTTCTAATAACTGGGCGATTGCTGGCAAAAAATCCAAAACAGGCAAACCTATACTCTCCAACGATCCGCATGTAGATGCTAGAATGTTGCCTGGAAATTTTTATCCAATTGGATTGATCTGTCCAGCGTTTAGTGCTATTGGCATAACTGCCCCCGGGATTCCTGGCTTATTGGTTGGTCGAAATGATTATGTTTCTTTTGGTGTAACCAATGCTTATGGAGACAGCCAAGATTTGTTTATAGAGGAAGCGGACGGTGATTTCTATATAGAAAATAAACAGAAAGTAGCCTTCCATAAAAGAAAAGAAACGATTCAAGTCAAAGGTGGAGAAAGTATAGAAATAGAAATTCGTTCTACTCCAAGAGGACCCATCATTTCTGATTTTCCAGCTTTTAATATCTTGACAGAGGATGTGGTGAGTCTTCGTTGGTCTTTAGCCGAGACTAAAAGTCAAGGTATTGGTTTTGAACGAATGTTGGAAGCAAAAAATGTAGGAGAATTTCAAGTAGCGCTTGAACGAATGGATAATACATTTTTCAATTTTGTACTAGCAGATGTAGAGGGAAATATTGCCCATCAATCGACTGGTTTAGTGCCAATTCGGCATCAACACCAGGGTGCAGTTCCTCAACTCGCTAATCAGGACAGTTCATGGATAGGATTCATCCCTAAAAATGAATTGCCTAAAATGGTAAACCCTGATAGAGGATGGGTTGGGACAGCAAATCATGATACTCGACCAGATGATTATCCTTTTTATTATTCTAATCACTTCTCTCCAAATTACAGATATAAAAGATTAAAAGAGGTAATGGCAGAAAATAAAAAATGGGATGCGAATGATTTATGGGAATTGATTTTTGATTGTAAAAATATGCAAGCAGAACAATTGACTCCCTTATTTATAAAGGCCTTGGAGCAAAAAGAACCTACCCAAGATTTGGCAGATATTTTAAAAGATTGGAATTATGAAGAAGACATTGATGCAGTTGGCGCAACAGTTTTTAATGTGCTTTATAATGAATTATTATATCTAATGCTCGATGATGAATTACCCGACGAAGTAGAAGAAATGTTTTGGAAAAACACCTATTATTGGAATCAAAGAGTTGATAAAATGATTGCATCCAATCATGCTTCTATCGATAATATTCAAACGCCTGAAAAAGAAAATTTGGCGGATTTAGTACAAGCAGCAGGTATCAAAACAAAAGAAATACTGACCAAAAAATTGGGACCTAATTCGAAAGATTGGCAATGGGGTAAACTACATACCGTTCATTTTGCAAGCCCTATTCGACCAAAAGGTTTTGGTAGTACTTTAGTTGGTGCAGAAACGTTTCCGAAAAGTGGCTCAAATCAAACGCTGAATAGAGGTGGTTTTGTAAAAAACAGAGACCGTAATTTTGATACGGGTTGGTTCAGTTCTTTTCGAATGGTTGCTGATATGAATGATTCCGAAAAAATTATGGGTGTCTTGTCAGGGGGCAGTGCTGCTAGAATTTTTCACCCATATCATAAATCTCAATTGGCTGCATGGAATACGGGGGAATGGATTCCTTATTGGTTGAGTAAAGAAAAAATATTGGAGCATGCCCAACATGAATTGATTTTGGAATAAGATTTTAATGAGATTTATAAAATTGTTACACAGAGGTTCACAAAATGGGGTGCTAGTTGAACGAATACAACGGATTTTTACACCTATTTCACTAATAGACTTGTTCGGCAACATCTTGATGGGCGATATGGGCAAAATTTAATTTTGTACGGCGTTAAAATTTTTAGCAATAGCTACGGCTATTCCGAAAAATTTTGCCTTGTACAAAACTAAATTTTCCGCCATCTCGCCTCATCAGCTATCGTCGAACAAGTCTAATAACAAATGGGTATACATTATACCCATTTTTCAATCTCTCGCTGACTCTGTGAACCTCTGTGTAACAACTACTTAAACGAATTGCGCCAAACCTCTAAATTGTTTACCTAAAAATAGTCAAACAATTCTTCACAGGATTCGGATCATCTTTAGACATTTTATAGATATAGTAGTAAGTACCATCAGGCAAGGTCTTTCCTTTATAAGTGCCATTCCAGTCATTGTTGTAAGGAAAAGATTCGTAGACCTTAGCTCCCCATTGATTAAAAATGATGATACCACTCTCTGCGTTACTACTATCGTTACAAGCAATTAATAATACCTCATTAGCCTCATCTCCATTAGGAGATAAATAACTAGGAAAAGAACATAAATTATCTGCTAAATCCGTGCGGATAGTCAAGATACTGCTGGCACATAAATCTGGACATTTGTCATAACAAATTTCATAAGAAATCTGATCTACCCCAATAAAGCCCTCATTGGGTACATAAGAGAACGTACCATCTTCATTGTTGACCAATTGACCATTTACAGGTTCAGGAAAAACCGTAATACTATAAGGAGCATCCGCAGCGAAAATATCATTCTTAATCACACTAAAGTCGGTCATAGCATCTACAGCTACTTCCACCACATCATCTTCTAAAGCCAATTCCGATAAGACTATCAGGCGCACGTTTGCAGGCGGCGAAGCGCAACCATCTACTGTTCGAATGAGTTCATAATTTCCAGTTTGATCAGACTGCGCATTATCTATGTTAATAGCTATCTGATCGGATGTGAAATTATTTGGTCCTGTCCACTCATAAAAAGCATCTGGAGATTCGGTGGTCCCTAAAAATAAAGAGGCGCCTTCGCAAACAATTAATTCTCCTGTTTCTATACTCGGCACTCCTTCCTCTCCTACTACATTAACGAAGGTTTCTGCCTCCGCTGTACAAGCGCTAATAGAAGACCTTGCCATTACTTGATATCGACCAGATCGTTCTGGCGTTAAATAGATAAGTGGTTCTTTTTCTGTCGATGTAAAACCTGCAGGACCGGTCCATTCCCAAGTATCATAAAAATTATCTACATCAGCTATAGCAAATAATTGTAACTCCGTGTCTACACAAGCCAAGCTTTTAGAAAGATCTGCAACAATGCCTGGTTGATCTGTAATACTGATTTGAAAACTACAAGATGCCGTTTCGCCCATTGTATTCGTCAATAGATATTCCATCTGTGTATCTCCTTCTGTAAAAAGACTACTCTCCCCTCTTATTAATTCCGTAGTCACGGCCGCAGAACAATTATTTTCTACCTCAATATCATTGAAATTAAGCGTATAATTGCCACAATCCGTTACGCTTACATTTTTTAAAAACTGTGCATTATCACTTTCAACAAGGCCATTCGCATTGACAATAATATCCGTAGGACATTTAACGGCTAAAGGAATCGTATCCTCTACAGTTACAGAAAAAGACCAAACGGCTCTTTGTTCTATTTCATCAGTAGCTACATATTCTACAACCGTTGTCCCTAATGGGAAAAAACTACCTGGTGTAATATTACTTACTAACTCTACTGGTGCGCAACCACTAATAGCAGCTGGCGGTGCTCCCCAATCATACATTGCACCACATTGTCCCCCCTCCGCAGGAATCCTTACGTTCTCTGGTTGTTTATCAAAAGTGATAGGATCGGAACCTGTAACGATGACTTCAAACGAGCAACTACTGCTACTATTACCTGCTGCATCAGTAGCCGTATAGGTAACAATAGACAAACCAACTGGAAAAAAACTACCTGGTTGTATACTACTTGATACTTTCGTATCTGTGGCAGAACAGCGTTCCAAAACCGCAGGAGCTTGCCATGTTACAGACAAATCGCATCCAGCATCTGTTGAAAAATTCACCTCCATATTTTTTGGACAATTGGAAATGACAGGTGCTATTGTATCTTGTACAATGTGAACAAAGCTGCAGGTGGACATATTTCCTGATTCATCTATAGCCGTATAGGTAATGGTTCGATTACCAACACCAAAAATCGTCCCTAAGGGATGAGAAGGTGTAACATCGATAAGACCATTACAGTATTCAAAAATAGGTTCTTCCCACCTACCGGGTACTTCACAAGAAGTCGCTGTAGTATATTGTATTACAGTATCCAAACAATTGAGTGGTATAGGCAGAAAAGTGCCTGCCATATAAGAAATATTTCCGCCACTCAATACTGGCTCGATGATTCCATTTACGCCTATTACTTCTGTATCTTCTTTATCATTCGTAAAACTAATACTAGGTTCTTCATCTCCAGGCACGCCTACCAATTTCATACACAACACGAGTAGGGTGTCATTTTCCATCAAAGAGACGGCATCCATACTAGTCCACGTAAAAGATAGTATGCCAGGATTCTGCACATCAATAATCCCATTAGAAAAACTTGAATTTGGAATACCTGACACATATTTTACTATATCATTATTCCATTTTATTGTCATTTTCAAGCCTGTTAGGTCTTCTGGATTGGATACAATAACTGGAATTTTAAAGATTTCGCCGCAAGTGGCTGTGGTATTGGGGAGGTTTAGAGAGAATTGGGCTGCTGCTGTACAATATATGCCTAAGAGGCACATCGTAAGTAGATGACGGAGGTTGTTCATGTTATAGTGTTTCAATTTGTAGAAGAGACTTGTTCCTCATGAAGGAATTAGTATAGGAAAATATCTTTTCCTTAATGAGGAACAAGTCTAAGAATAACTACAAATATAAATGTTTTAGGAATACATATTACTAAAAAAAGGCAGGTGTGTTCTTTTGGACTTGGAAATTTATTTAAAAATGCAAAAAATCGAGACGATGCCTCCATTTTATTGCCTATTATCTACGTCAGAATAGGCAATTTTTCTTCAAAAAAAACGAACGACGTTCCTTTGAGGAACGTCGTTCGTCTTTCTACTCACACAAAAAAAATCTTACTATACCACACTATCCATTATATACTGCAGGTCGCTTTTGCATAAAAGCCTGAAAAGATTCCATCAAATCCTCTGAATAAATCATTGCTGCATTCCAAGCTTGGATGTATTTTAAGCCTTCCTCAACGGAATGATCTCTTGTGTGTTGTAAAATATGCTTAGTCCCTCTAATAACAACTGGAGGTTTAGAAGCAATCATTGCTGCCACTTTCATTACACCTTCCATCATACTCGCTTTATCTGCATAGGTTTGATTAACCAAACCAACTGATTTTGCTTCTTCGCCATACATTTTTCGTCCCGTATAAGCGAGTTCTGCAGCTACACCATAAGGGATAACTTTTGGTAAACGCTGCATGGTCCCTATATCTGCTACCAATCCCATATCTACCTCTTTAACCACAAAATAACCATCCTCTGTGCAGTAACGTAAATCACAAGCAGTCGCTATATCTACTCCTCCTCCAATACAACCATTATGGACTGCTGCCAATACTGGTTTTTTACACGCCTCTATAGCGGATACACATTCTTGTAAATATTTTAGGCCCGTAATGAATTTTTCTCGTGTTCTAGCTTGACAGCCACCGCCTGTAAAATCGCCAATATTCATGAGCATAGAAACATCTATACCAGCACAAAAGAGTTTGCCCTCGCCGCTTAGAACAATAACACGAACAGCTACATTTTCACTTAGTTCGTTAAATAGAACTCGCATTTCTTCCCAAGCTTCTTTATGAAGCGAATTGGCTTTTGTGGGTCTATTGAAAGCTACCTGTGCAATATTGTTGCTAATGTCTACTTTAAAGGATTCGTACTTCATTATTATTTTTTTATCGTAATTTTTTAAATGGAGAAGCAAGCATATAGCTGCTCTAATTGTAAATTAATAAATAGTCTTTACAGACTCTATTCTCCGAAATCAAATACATAAGGCTGATGAACAACTTGATACTGCAAATTAACTACTGCGGCATTAATATATCGAGTATGTTTCTTTTGCAGAATACCTCTAGCTTCATGAATATGACCAAAGATATTAATTTTGGGTCGAATCACCTTAATCGCATCCGTTAATCGTTCACAACCAACTTTAATACCTGTGGAAGTCGTGTCGAGAAAACCATGTGGAGGTCCATGGGTAATGAGAATATCTGTATTTTCTGGAATAAGATCCCAATGCCTGTCTATCGCTTTGCCCCTATGCCTTTGAAAAGCCCAGTTATAAAACCAAGGCGTAATCGGTGAGCCCCATATACGAATCCCTTCAATCTCAACACCGCTATCATTTAAATAAATAATAGTCGGTGGGATCAATGTGCTAATAGCTTCCTCCGTAGCTCGTTCAAAATAAAAGTCGTGGTTGCCAGCGATAAATATTTTGTAGCGAAAATCTTGTAACTCCAACCAATTCAAGAAATCTCTTACTTCTTCTTCAGTTCCTTTTTGGGTAATATCCCCTGCATGAATTAATACATCTCCTGCTGGTAAATTAAGATTTTGATGTGCTCCATGTGTATCGGAGATAGCTACTATTTTCATATTGTATTG
>CANNZV010004113.1:47269-60016 GCA_947561585.1 Caprella mutica
AAATAAAAATATTTCTGGCACGATTGTGGATTATTTTGATATGTAATTTATTTTAATAATTACAAGCGATAAAAAAACTTCTAAAAGAGAAGTTAACTACACAGCACCCAAACGAAAAAAGAAATTTTAGTATTAAGAACCGATTACTAAGTATATAAATATGAGAAAACCACTACATGTCTACTACGTCTGTATTACCAGTACCCAGTCTTACCACTTACAAATTCCATTTATTATTTTAATCGTATTCCTGTAAGACCTGTTTTATTCGTTTTAACGAAAGAATTTACTTGAAAAAGCCGAAAATTTAACCGAAAATTTAAGTATCCAACGAATCTAAAGGAATGACCATTCCTTCTCTACAACTTCTTGTACGAACTTACAATTACACATTATTTTAATTCTTTTTAGATCAATTTCTAGATTTAATTTTGAGTTAGGAATTTTGATTTTGCCTTTTGAATAGGTAAATATTGACTATCCATAAAACAGGACTGTTCAATAATCAGATTTCGTAATACAATCTTTTTTAGAATAACTCTATTAAATTACTTGATTAATTATTATTGATTGTTGTTATGCATCAGCACGATAAAAAGCAAGCAATAAGTAATAATCAATTATATAATAAATAGGCAATCCAATTGCTTAGCGGACATTATTTTAAACGAATAAACAAGCTAAACAAATAAACCTATTTAATCTCTGATTCCATGAACAGTAAGTTAGTTGCATCAACCTTATGTAAGGTATGGGGCCTGTCTACAGTATGCTGTAAGGGAGGCACTACTAGAAAGTCGAGCAAATATAGCAAGAGCAGTATCAACTTCGGGTTGCTGGTAACATTACTTTTTACCACCTTCCTAACAACATCCTCTTTTGGACAATGTGTACTTACCTGTGATGATCAGAAAAATATATCTATTGGCTCTGAAGGCTTTGCCGTCATTTTTCCTGAGCTAGTCTTAAATGGTGATTTCAGCTGTGCTACACCACTTACAATAAATGTACAAACAGCAAGTGGTTTACTAATTGGAGATACGGTCGGCTGTGAACAAGTAGGGCTGACCTTGTCTGTAAAAGTAACAGGTGATAATGGAGAAGGCTGCTGGAGTAATATTGTCATCGAAGATAAACTAGCCACAAAAATTAATTGCGAAGATCTATTTATTCCTTGCACTTCTTCTATTTTACCAGAAGAAATTGGGTATCCTTCTATAACGACAATTGTAATTCAACCGATCAAAAAGATTTAAACTATTTTGATTTATTTACAGAATTGCCTTGCGGCACAATACAAGATGGAAGAGCCGTAAATGCAAGAATTACTAGAAGTTGGACGATATTAGATCAGCATGGCAATTTAGGTTATTGCACACAAAATATTTATTTACTAAAAGGGTATCTCAATCAAATCGTTTTCCCTGGAGACTGCGATGGCATCAGTCGAGATGTATTGACTTGCTCGATTAGTCCTGATGATTTAAGCTTTGCAGGAGCTCCAACCATTGGCGACATGCCTGTAGAGAATGCTAACTTTTGTAAATTTTATGTGAGCTATCAAGATCAAACTTCAACTATTTGCGGGGCTAGTAATAGAATTTTAAGAAGATGGGAAGTCATTGATTTATGTACCAAAGAAGTCAAAGTACATATTCAAGATATTCTTTCTGTAGATAATACACCCCCAGATTTAATTTGTCCAGATAGTTTTTCTTTAAGTGCAAATGCTATTAATTGTACTGCCTCCGTCATCTTACCGAGAGCAACTGCTTTCGATAGTTGCACGAATGTAGTGGTACAACCTACTTGGGAATTTGGTGCAGGATATGGCCCATTTACAGACATACCAAGTGGTACGCATACCATCACTTATACCGCAACAGATGAATGTGGAAATACCTCTGTTTGCATCTCTACATTAACCATTGTTGATAACACACAGCCTATTGCCGTCTGTAAAGAATTAGTGCATGTATCTTTAACAAATGAAGGAACAGCAACTATCTCTTCTAGTATATTTGATGGCGGTAGTAAAGACAACTGTGGCATTACAAAAATAGAAGCTAAGAAAGATTCCCTATACGAGGAATTCATTACGCTTACTTGCGAAGATATTGGGGTAGGTATTCCTATTGTTTTAAGAGTCTATGACGACGCAGGTTTATCGAATGAATGCCGCAGTCAAGTCGTCTTGGATGATGAAATTTTACCAACGGTCATTTGTCCTACCACCTTAACTATTAGTTGTCAAAAAGATTACAATGATTTGACGCTGACGGGACAAGGAAGTGCAATGGATGTATGTGGAATTGATTCTACTTATTTTGTGGATACTTATGAATTTAATGCCTGTGGTACTTCTGGTACGATACTTAGAAATTGGTTTGCCACAGACTTGGTTGGAAATATAGGTAGCTGTACACAATTAATTCAAGTAGTTGATGATACGCCACTACAAATGCTCTTTCCAAGCGAATATACAACCTATGAATGTAATGCAGATTTAAGTCCTGAAAGAACAGGTATGCCGAGTTTAATAGGGGAAGATTGCGAGTCTATTTTAATCTCCCATGAAGATGAAGTATTAACATTAGGGGATGCTTCTTGTAAACAAATAATAAGAACTTGGAAAGTTATAGATTGGTGCACATTTAGTGGAACAAATAATCAAGAAACGGGTTACACTACTTATACACAAATCATTAATGTATTAGATTGGGATGCACCAGAAATCCTGAGTTGCCCTCAAGATGTAACGGTGTCTATTAATACTTTCAATTGCGAGACGCAAGTAGATTTAACCGCTGTTGAAGCTACAGATTGTAATCCATTAATTAGCTACAGTAATGACTCGCCTTATGCTACTGACAATAAAGCCAACGCAAGTGGTTTGTATCCACTAGGCACAACGAAAGTGGCTTATACCATCATGGATGGTTGCGGAAATACTAGTACTTGTTCTCTAAATATAAAGGTGATTGACGAACAAGCACCAACACCTGTTTGCAAGCATAGTATCTCTGTAGCGCTAAGAACTAATGGCACAGTAGAAGTGCCGCACAATGCCATTAATAGTGGTAGTTATGACAACTGTGGGGGCGCTGAAATATTGACCTATGAAATCGCACCTAACTTCTTTACTTGCGACGATATAGGGAAACAAACAATTAATTTGATTGTTACCGATCCTTTTGGAAATTCAGATTTCTGTACAACAGACATCTTTATTCAAGACAATCATAACAGTTGTGATCCTTCTGGATTCTCTGCTATAGGTGGACGGATCATTAGCGAAGAAGGATTAGCTATGGAAGAAGTAGGCGTTGAAATATCAGGCGGAATGTCTCAAATGAATTTCACCAATCAAGCAGGCGAATACATTTTCCAAAATCTGACAAAACAAGAAGCGTATACCGTGCGCCCAATGACAGGAGAAAATATAAAAGAAGGCGTTTCTACCTTCGATTTAGTCTTGATTCAAAAGCATATTTTGAATGCACAATTAATAGATTCTCCTTACAAATTAATTGCCGCAGATGTTAATAATTCTAAGACGATAACCGCTTATGACGTTGTCTTATTACGACAGGTTATATTGGGTATAGCAACAGAATTTCCCAATAATCAATCTTGGAGATATGTGGCGAGTGACTACAAGTTTTCTGATGCACCAAATTCTTTTGCAACGGATTTTCCTGAGTTCCTCAATTATGATAACTTACTAGCTAGTGAATTACAAAAAGATTTCATTGCTGTAAAAATTGGGGATGTCAACAATAGCGCTCATGCGAGAGGCAAGAGCGTAGGAAGACACACAACAGAACAATTAGTATTTGAATTAAATGATATAGACATGGTAGCAGGAGAAGTATACCATATACCTTTCCGAACTAGCCATAGTCAATCGTTGTTAGGCTATCAAATGACTATTGGGTTTGATACCAATCAACTAACGTTTAAAGAGGCCATCCCAGGCGAACCGACTACAATGGGTACAGACAATTTTGGTTTGTCCCATCTCCAAAAAGGCTTGCTAACAACAAGTTGGGGACATGTAACAGAACAAAAATTAGCTCCAGACGCTATACTATTCACCTTAGTATTTGAAGCAAAAAAAACCAGTAGGCTTAGCAAGACAATGGAGATTAACTCTACTATTACGCAAGCTGAAGCCTACACACAAACAGAAGATTTATTAACAATCGATCTAGCGTTTGCTAAAGAAATAACAAACAATAGTTTGGCTTTATTTCAAAACAAACCAAATCCTTTTAATGGTCAAACCATCATTGGATTCCAGCTACCTCAAGCAACTACTGCTACCCTCAGCGTCTATACAATAACAGGACAATTACTCGAGAAGCATAGTGAAAATTACGCAGCAGGGTATAATGAAATAGCTATAGATTTGAGGGACTTAGCTGTCGAAAATAGCATTTTATATTATCACTTAGAAACGCCTAATAATCATAGATTATCTAAGAAGATGATCTTATTAAATAGGCGATAATACTCGGCGAAAACGTTCGCCCTACAAACACGGCAATACTTATTTAACGGGAAATAAACTTAGGATAAGGTTTTTTGGATGGACCGGCTTTCGGGACTGCTTGCAGTCCCGAAGCCGCCACCTTTTACAATGTGCAGCTTGAAATAAGATAGCAAAATCCTAACTTCCGTTGATGCGCTTTTATATAAATTGACTAGTTGTATGTTCCTTACATTGAAGCGTTAAGCAGATGTACCCATTGACTTCATAGTACATGTAGTAGTTAACCTTCTAAACATACTCAACTAATTCTCCAAGCAACAATACTTAATCAAAGAGAAATATACAGGTCAAAACGACCGAATAAAAATATAGCATGATTCACAATCATGACTAAGAACGAGTTAACAATGATAGGCAACCATACTATGAGAATTGTTTAACTTGACGAATCTTACAAGAGAGTAACAGAAAAAAGCAATAGCAATATTGTTTTTTTCGACCACTCGACCAAACTTACATTGCTTAGAGACAGAGGATTTTGCAGGCTGCTGGATGGCATCTTTTTGATGCTATCCGCAGCTTACAAGCTTTTATTAAGTCTTTAGGTATCGGTCTTAAGTCTTTATTAGAATCCATCCATTTACAAAGATAAAAGATCTTTCAACCGAAATTAACAGCACCCAGTGGAAGATAAGTAAGAAGTGAAAAGTAAGAAGTAATAAGTAGACTTGTTCGGCGACATCTTGATGGGCGATATGGGTAAAATTTAATTTTGTACAGCGTTAAAACTTTTAGCAATAGCTACGGCTATTCCGAAAAATTTTGCCTTGTACAAAACTAAATTTTCCGCCATCTCACCTCATCAGCTATCGTCGAACAAGTCTAGTAATATACGTATGACATTTGTCAACGCCTAACAACTTATTACCTATTGCTTATTGCCTATTACCTACTCCATTAAATAAACAGCATCCAATGAAACGGATACAACATCTCCTCACCAATATATCACGTATGGTAATTCATAGCGCAGGGAAGGCACTATGGAATTACTGCTCGATACTCCTTTTGGTGAGTTTCTTTTTCGCAACAGCAATGGGTACTACAAATGCACAATGCCTAGTTACTTATGAAATAGAAAAAACAGCTACTGGTGAGTTCCAAGTCAGCATGGTCTCCGATACTTTTTTTAATTCTTTTACAAGCCCTCCAGAAAATTTAATCGCTACAATGCAAGTGACCTTGCGGGTCCCAACAGGTGGTTTTGTCGTATCAAACTTTACCGATATTGCCCATCCTGGAAGTAACATTCATTGGAGACCGGATAGTTATATTAATTTGAACAATACAGGCCATGATTATATTTCTTTTGGCCTTACTATTCCTACCACTAATATTCCATTTAACAAGGGCCAGAAAGTTCCTTTATTCAAATTTACCAACGGAGGCATTTGCACGGGTGGTCTTATTGAATTAATGGAAAATAGCGACCCACTTCATCCTAACAACAATCCTACTACAACAGCTAACATCGGGCAACAGCTTACAGTTGCTGGATTACAGATGCCTGATGCAGATATTTGTGTTACTGGTTCAGGCGCACAAGATTGTGTAGAAACTTGTTTGATAGAATATGAAATAATGAAACGGTCTGATGGACGGTTTCAGGTAAATATGATTCCTCAGGTTACTTATGATGGAACGAATGAAAATTTAGTCTCCACTATGCAGGTGGTCGTAAAGGTGCATACAGAAACATTTGATCTAATCAATCTGAGGGATTTAGTTCATAATCCAAACACAACTGGTCTATGGGATACCACCTATTATAGACAACCTAGAGAAAACCCAAACTATGATTATATTGCTTTTGGTTTAATAAGTAACACAGACCAAATATCTTTTACAGCAGGTGTTCCCGTACCTTTATTTACTTTTGAAAACGGGGCAGATTGTGCCAATAGTGTCGTTCAACTAATCAGTAATCAAGATCCTTTTTATCCACCTAATGTATCTAGTTCCAATTCTGGACAACAATTAACGGTGGCTGGGTATACCAAACCTGATATTCCAATATGTGTTTCTGGTTCGGGTGTTCAGGACTGTACAACGAATTGTTTTTTGAGTTGTAATGATGATGTTCAAGTATCCTTAGGGATCAATTGTTCGGCTGAAATATTACCAGACATGATTGCTACTGCTTTAAATCTGACTTGCCCTGGCGGTACAAAAACCATAGAAATTAGAGCATTAGACAACACTTTAATTCCGTCGAGTCCGATTGTTAATGAATCACATATCAATCAAGTGTTCAATGTAAGTGTTATTGATAACTTCACAGGCAATTCTTGTTGGGGAACAATCATCGTCAAAGACAAAACTAGTCCGCAAGTAGATTGTTCGGATATTACAGATGTGGTATTAGATTGTAGTGAAAACTTAGACCCAACTAATCCTCTTGTAGGCTATCCTACTGTAACAGATAATTGCTTAGATGTAGTACCAAGTATAACGTATAAAGACGAAATCACTTCTAGTTTATGCATGGGCTCGTTCACAGCTGTAGTCAATAGAATTTGGACAGCGGATGATGGTAATGAGCATGGATCTGTTGGCACTTGTAATCAGCGTATTTACTTACGCAGATTACCAATGGATGCTGTTCAGTTTCCGATAGATCGAGATGGAATAGATGCCTCCGTATTACCTTGTACAGGAGCGGATATTGATCCCTTATTAACAGGTGTCCCTACCTTAAATGGACAATCAATCTATCCAAGTTTTGATGGTCTATGTGAAATCAATGTAGGGTTCCAAGATCAACAAGCGACTACTTGTGGAGGCAGTACGCATATTCTACGAACCTGGACGGTCGTCAATAGTTGTGATGGTGCTTTTAGGACTTATATACAAACGATTAAATTAGTAGACGAACAAGCACCTACCATTGTTTGCATTAGTGACACGTTACAATTTAACACCAAAGCACATGACTGTACGGCTAGCGTCAGTCTTCCTCCAGTTGCAGTATCCGATGTTTGCTCGAGTGTAAGTGTTCAAATGACTACTCCTCTTGGAATCGTTAATAGTAATGGAGGTATAGTAGAAGGCTTATCACAAGGGCTTCATGAAATCACTTATTTAGCAACAGATGCTTGTGGAAATACTGCCAGTTGCACAATAGTTATTGAAATAAAAGACGTAGACGGCCCAGCTGCCGTTTGTAATAATAGTCAGGTAGCCATTGGTCCTAGTGGTTGGGTAGATGTTCAAGCAAGTACTTTTGACGATGGCAGTTATGATGACTGTTGTGATACCGTTTCATTTACTGTAAAAAGAGTAGATCAAGAAGGAGATTTCGATTTTGAAGCTTCTTTTTCTTGCACAGATATTGGCCAATCGATTCAAGTAATCTTACAAGTAAAAGATTGTTTTGACAACCTCAGTCAGTGTACAGCTATGATTGAAGTTATCAATGATAATAGTGCAAATAATGTCCTCTGTCCACCCAATTTGACCATTGCTTGTCAAACGGATTATTCAGATTTGAATTTATTTGGTGCCCCTACTCTATTGGATAACTGTGGTGAACCAAGTTTTCAAGTAGAGAATATTTTCAATTTAGATTCCTGTAAAGCAGGTACCATTACTAGAAATTTTTCTATCATTAATGCGGGTGTAACCTCTGGTAATTGTACACAAACAATCACCGTAGAAAACGAATCAACTTTTGATGACGGCAGTATTGTATGGCCACATGATTATTTGAGTCTTGCATGCGGAGAGGAAGCTTTAACGCCAGATGCACTTCCTTATGGTTTCAACCAACCAACATACGAGGTAACAGGCACCTGTAATAATATCTTTATAAAATATACAGATAGCAATTTTGACACAGATCTTCCCGCAGCTGGTTGCTATGAAATTCACCGCTATTGGGAGGTAATAGATTGGTGCAATTACAATCCAGATAAACCAACTGAAGGTGGCATTTACACCCATACACAAATTATAAGCATTGTTAATAATGTAGCTCCAACAATCACTTGTCCTGCGGATGTAACAGTAGAATTAACCCCAGATGCTTGTACTTCTTTCATCAATATTATTGGCACAGGCATAGATGACTGTACACCAAGTAATTTATTAAAATATACTTATTCGATTGATTTATTAAGCGACAATACAGAAGACCTAGCTGGAGCAACGAATATTGCAAGTGGCAACTATAGCACAGGCGTTCACAAAGTTGACTTTACGGTAATGGATGATTGTGGCAATGCTAATAATTGTTCTTATAGTTTTACTATTGTAGATAATGTACCTCCGATAGCTAATTGTCTTTTTCCTGACCTCGTAATCATTCCTGAGAGTGGAGGTTTTGCAGCCATACCCGACCCAGCTATTATTGGACAAAATTCTACCGATAATTGTAACCCTTTTGAAGAATTGGATCTAAAAGTCAGTCCAGCATTTTTCACTTGTGAGGAAATTGGAAATAACACCATCACCTTAACCGTCACGGATGTTTCAGGAAATGTGGCTTCTTGTAATGGGCAGATTAATGTTGTAGATGCCAATAGTCTTTGTCCCAAAAATAAAACAGCCATTAATATAAGCGGTAATATTACCGACGAAAAAGGCGCTGTCTTAGAACAAGTAATGGTCTCTATTGATCACAATGGCATTACCCCAGCGATGACCAATGAGCATGGTGTATTTCAACTAGACTCCTTACCTGTAGGATTAGATTACACCATTTTCCCTTCCAGAAATGATAATCATTTGAATGGGATTTCTACTTACGATTTAGTGGTATTAAATAGACATATTTTAGGGGTACAATACATCAATTCGCCCTATAAGTTAATTGCCGCAGATGTCAATCGCTCTGGCACAATTACTACTTACGACTTAGTCACTTTACGTAAATTAATATTGCGCTTAGCAACAGAGTTTCCCAATAATACTTCCTGGAGATTTGTGATGAAAGACTTCACTTTTGATGATCCACAAAATCCTTTAGCGGAATATTTCCCAGAAGTTTACACCATTAATAATGCACCCGGCAATGATATGCATATAGGAGGGTTCGTAGCTATTAAAATAGGCGATCTAAATACAAGCGCCTCTACTTCTAATTTTTCTACACCAACAGAAAATAGGCAAACTAGTACTCCTTGGGAATTGCAAATTAAAGATCGACTAGTACAAGAAGGAAGTATAGTGGAAATTCCGATAAAGGCAAATAACATGGCGCAAATACTAGGCTATCAATTTGCACTACATGTTGATCCTAGTTTATTAGAAGTTATAGAAATTTTACCAGGAGAATTACCAAATATGACTGATGAGAACTTTGGTAGCTCAACAGATAAGAGAGGAACGATTACCACTAGTTGGAATCGATCTTTAATTCCAGAACAGCGGATTGAGCAACCAGTTTTATTTACCATCAAAGCAAAAGTTAAAGCTACGAGTAATATTACAGAAGCTATTCAATTAGAGGAAGATTATCTAAAAGCAGAAGCTTATTTAGCGCAAGAGGATCGTGCCCTAAGTATTCTAGCTATACAATTAAATACGGAAAAGAAAATTGTACAATTATATCAAAATCGACCTAATCCATTTCAGGTAGCAACAACTATCGGATTTGAATTAGCAAAAGATCAAGAAGCCACTATAAAGATAATCAGCTTGGAAGGACAAATAGTAAAAAGAATTCAAGCTTATTACAATGCTGGTTATCAGGAAGTAAGTATAAGAAGTGCTGACCTTCCTAGCAAGGGTTTATATTATTATCAGTTAGAAACAACAGAGGCTATAGAAACAAGGAAAATGCTAGTCATTGAGTAGCTTAAATAGTACTTCAATCGACACATACAATAAATATACTTAGGCTAATAATTTCGGTTTTTTTGGGTTAACGCCTCTTGTATCAGCAATGACACAAGGGGCTTTTTTCATCCTTAAGGATGAAATAGTCAACCATACAAGTTGTTTTCCTCTAGGTTCGACCAAAAAAACAAATGTAAAAAATTATATTTATGCTGTAAAATTCTTAATGGCTATCACTAAAAAGTAATAGTTATTGGTTTTTCTTTCCTTAAATTGTTCGCTTTTTTAAAAGAATAAAGAAGAGAAGAATAATTCATCTAAAAACGAATAAATTTAAGTCAAATGCTTAGTCAATAATAAAATAAATAAGTACTTTAGCCCTATGACTACATTCAAAAGAAATCATTCTTTGTTAGATATAGGACCCATAGCTAAAGTAAGTATGTTGGTGGCTTTGCTTGGTGGCTTATATTATATATTGACTAGTTACAATGTTTCTACAGATGCTAGTGATGCTTCAGTGGACACGTATACAGAAACAATAAAAGGAAAGGATTATTATTTACCGACTTCCACTACGAATCAACTTATAAAGCATCAGTATTATACCCTCTCTTATTCAGAAGAACATGAACAACCTGAATGGGTCGCTTATGAATTAACAAGGGAACAATTTCAGCGAAAAGGGGTCAATAGAACAGATAACTTTCGACCAGACCCAAAAGTAAAGACCAAATCAGCCTACCCTTCTGATTATAAACGCTCTGGATATGATCGAGGCCATTTGGTTCCAGCAGGAGATATGAAATTCAATAAAAAAGCTATGTCGGAAACATTTTACATGAGTAATATGAGTCCACAAGTACGAAATTTTAATGGTGGAATATGGCGAGAACTAGAAGAAACGACAAGAGATTGGGCAAAAAAATATAAACACTTATACGTTATTACTGGTCCAGTATTAACGGTAAGTAGTATTGATGAAATTGGAAGAAATAAAGTTGCTGTACCTAGAACTTACTATAAAGTTTTATTGGATATTACAGAGCCAGAGATGAAAGGAATTGGATTCATTCTTGATAATGAAGTAAGTACTAAACATCTTGCAGAATTTGCTGTTAGCATAGATGAAGTAGAAGCTTTAACAGGAATTGACTTCTTCTCTGAATTACTTTCTCCTGAGAAAGAACAAGAGTTAGAAGCACAAGTAGAAATTGGTAGATGGAAATTTAGTGAAAAGCGTTTCAGATCAAGAGTAAATAGTTGGAATAAGAGATAAAAATAAGTGTTGGGCATCTATTTTGCCTACCAAGTAGTATTTTTGGCGATTCGTAATCTCTTTTTAGTTAATACTAATAAGACTTAGGAATGAGGAGATAATAAATGTTACAAGTTGGGTTAGTCATTTTTCTGTCTTAGGAAGCCAAAAAACTAGTGCATAGCAGGGCTACGGACTCTTTTTTTGGCTTTCTAAGACTGGAAAAGGGCAAGCCAAGTTGAGACAGTTATTATTTCGTCATTCCCTAGTGCTTTTATCTTCTAATAATAGGCGGTCCTTGTAGTTTTATTTGGCATAGAATGTTAAGGTTTGTCTCGAAAGAAACAATATACTAACATAATATTTCTATTCTCAATACTAAAATGAGTATCTTTAGCATAATCATCATACATTAAGCTATACAAAATATAGTCTACATTTATATATTCTAAAGAATCCTATTCGCTACAATTTATACCCTATTGTACATTATTTTAGGTAACCCCAAAAAACATCGCTATTGCAATTTTATAGCTCAGAATTGTTATTAGTATTAAATAGGGAATTATGGATGCTTTTTTTATTAAACAGAACAACGTATTAAAAAAAATACCTTTCGAAGATGTACTCTGGATCAAAGCGGAAGGTAATTATAGCATAGTACATATAAACGGTAAGCACTTTGTGTTAAAAATATCTCTAAAGAGAGTTTTAACACAATTACCAGCAGATGTATTTCAGCAAATACATCGAGCCTACATTGTCGCCCTTTCCAAAGTGGACGATATTGATATGGCCAATAATGAATTGACAGTTGGTGATGAAAAATTACCAGTAGGTAGAAGCTTTCGAGATGATCTATTATCAAATCTAACTATTGTAAAATAATACGAATCTATTGTCTTTGCATTAGACTCGTCTAATCAAGTAAGTTCTCCTCTAAATAGTATGCTCTATGGAAAATATCTTTAATTTCTATTCGTTTTAGTTGCCTAGTGTTTTTTAAAGCAAACTAGAAAAAATAAAAAAATGATTTTGAGGATATTGTTTCTTGGATTATTACTATCAAATAATCTAGTGTTTACTCATGCCCAGCAGGGCGCAGAGTTCGGTGGGTTTGCAGGTGTTGCTCAGTATTTTGGCGATCTTAATACGG